>BQNB010049681.1:0-18944 GCA_026074375.1 Tanacetum coccineum | reverse complement strand
ACTAAGAAGATCACCCTGATCTATCTAAACTCTTGACGATCACCATGATCCAACTATACACACCATAATCACCACGATCTAACTATTACATAAGTTTGGAATACATGGACTCGATTTATACATTGTGAATGTAAGACATGTCACGAATGCACCAACTAAACTACATAACTTCGTATCTTGATGATAACGAGAGTTCTTCTCTTGCACTTGGAGGAATAAGCTTGAATCACTTGGGAACAAATGCTTAAGATTAAATGATCAAAGGATTGTAGGTGATGTATTAACTGATTTTAGACAAAAAAGAATGAGTGCAAAAGGTGAGAAAATATGTGGAAAACAGTCCACTATTTATAAGCAAAGCTGGGAGCATTTTGGCTTGGCCGGCCCCCTTATCTCATATGCCGGCCCCCTTAGCTCCTTTGTTGGTCCCTTATCACTAAGGGGGCCACCCATAATAGGACGCTCCAAATTTTATCTTTTTCAGGGGAGGTGTTTTCTGGAACATTTCTAGCCGTTTTAGGTAGAAAATTTAAATTCAAAATATTTATTTTGAATGAAACATTTCATTTAAATGTAAAAAATGTTTTGTAAAAGTTTTCAAAAAATGTTTGTTACATTTTATAAAAATGTAAGGTTTAAGAAAAATAAAAGTTCCTTTAATCATAAAATTAATTAACCATTTATTTATTCATACCTTAAGTGATTTACGTCGGGTGCAAATTTTATTAAAGCGGACTTGAGACATCAAGAGATGTTGTCGTATGAATGCATTGATGATTTGTAATCACGAGTAACTTAAGCACTTTACGTTATGTGTTATAAGTTACATGTTTGTCATCACCAAAACATGAAGAGAATGTATTGATTAAATATCGTAATAGATCTACCATCAATAGGAAATCTTAATCAAAGAAATTTAAGATCACAAGCTAATGAGGTGTAGTTTTATATACTTTTTTGGGGTCATTTTACCCTTATAATCATGCAATTATGTCAAAAATATGCGCTTAATCATTTCTTTTTGCATTTTTTAGCACTTGGAAGACATTTGGAGGAAATACACGTGACTTGGGCTCAATTTTAGAAGGAACCAGACTAGATGACAATTTGGCATAAAGACGAATTGAAGAATCAGGATCAAAGTGTGGAGACGGCGTTTAGAAAGCTTGTGACGCCGTCTGAAAGTCATAGCTGCGATGTCTAGAAATTTGTGACGCCATCTGAATCAGCCGTCATAAAAGATGCCCTAGAAACCCTAGCATGGCGACGACATCTGGATTAATTGCGATGCCGTCGCGGCCCGGAAGTCTATATATAAAAACTTGATTTTACATTTTTCATATGCATTATTAGATAGAATTAGTGTTAGAGTTTCTGGGAGGTTTGACTTATACCAGATTTTAGAAATATTTTAAGGCTTCCCAACCCTTCTATATCATCCCTAATTGCTTGATTCAATATAGTGAAGTTCTTTTATCCCTTATATTTCAATATGTCTTATTGTTTGATTGATATTTGTGCTTCCTCTATCTTGAACATGCTAGTCTAGATCCTTTATGTGTTTGCTTATGATTGCATGTGAATTGATATGTAGATCTTAATTATACTGCTTCTTGTTAATGTGTGTGCATGTTTAGACTCTAGAACCCTAGTTACATAATTGTATCAAAGATCTAGAGCGACATGATTGTATAGAATGGATCCATATGTAACAGTCTTCATACTACCTTACCCATATGTGGATGACCCCCTTTAAGTATTTTAATGCGCGTATATCTCCCTAGGGGCCATGTACTAGTCTTCATACTACTTTGCATGTGTGTTGCCTTAGAAAGTTATCACGTAGACGGCATTTTCGTGTAATTCGTCATGCTTCTCGGAAATACTTACATATACATCACAAGTGTGACAAGGCAATAGAGTTAGGAAAAGCATATCAAGGATCATGCATGATTAAGTAAACACTACTCCCTTATCATACGAATTCTTATCATTAGATTAGTTTAATTAATTAGATATTAGTTTTAAAACCAACCTCTTCAAAACCCAAGATTTTACTTTCTTTTATAAAATATAAAAATACAAAAAAATTCTTCTTTCAATCTCCTAGATCTTAGTTATATTTAGTTTGGACCCTCACAGTGCTATTCCCCTAGAGAACGTTAACAACCCTCGTGTCTTGCCTTTTGAATTTCTTTCCACGTTAAGGCGCACTGCCTAGGGAGTTGTAAAACTGAAGTGGGATTTACAACGCTCATCATTAACATTCATACTCTTTTGAATTTCTCCCTACGTTGTCTTTAAATATTCACATTCAAAAAACAAATGTTTGTGAGAATCACTAATGGCTTGACATAAAGAGCATTTTCATATCAGCATTTGGATACCATTTGAGAAGTCTATCCTGAGTGCTTAACCTCACATGGATTGCCACCCATAAATTGAATGTATGTTTTTGGATAAATTATGAAAACCATACTAAAGAATACCATTTAACTTGTTCGCCATCTTCATACAGGTCTTCAAGAACATTCCTTACACTGAACTTAACAAATTTACCTTTTGTATTTTTCCATCTAACTTTGTCTACTTCAGAAGGATTGATGTTAAGGACAGGGATGCTAGCAATATCATGATACTTCCTCATCCAATCACTTGGTCATATTTCCAGCATCCATTTTCAATCATATCAGCTACCTTTAAGTTGCTACTCAATCTAGCAGTATACAAACTCCTATGAGTAATATAGTTAATTAAGACACCCATCTCAGCCCAATGATCATTCTACATAGAAACATTAGCCCCATTACCAATCTTGTAAATAACATGATGAATAACTTGGTCCTTTAAACTCGAAAGATTCTTCCACCCCTAACTATCATTACTATTACCTTGAACATTCCAAATGCTTTTATCTCTGATCTTTACAGCATGAATCAATTTCACCCATAATGTATCCTTTTTACAGGAATATTCCATAAATGATTTACAAGTATTACCTTATTCCAGATACTTAAGTCTTTAATTCCTAAACCTCTAACAGCCTTAGTTTTACATACTTCTGACCAAGCAATTTTTGCTTTTCCTTTTGTTAAAACACCATGAACCTACAAGAATCCTTTTAAAAGCCTATTGATCTCTTTAGTTACAGCTTTAGGCAATAGGAATATTGAAGACTAATAGACTTGTATAGAAGATATGACATAAGAAATTAGTTGTAGTCTGCCAGCAAATGATAGACATTTGTTCTTCCAATCTTTGACTCTTTTCTCAACTATATCAATAAGACTTTTGCATTGTTTTATTCCTAGTCTTCTAGTTATTAAAGGCACTCCCAAATATATTACTGGTAATGCCCCTACACTAAAAGGCATGACTGATAGTATTTCTTATTTCTTAGTATTCCCCAAGCTTTTAAAAAATAGTACTTTGTGTGGTTTTAGAAGAACACCTTATGAGTTGCTAAATTCATCCAATGCAACTTTAATGACTTTCGCATATCTCTTATCCCCATGGCACATAACAACCAAATCTTCTACAAAACACAGATGAGTAATCTTGAAATCCTTACACCCTTTATGGTATTTGAACTCAGGATTCTACTTGATCTTTCTTTCCATCATCAAAGTAAAAACTTCCATGACCAAAGTAAATAAGTAGGGAGATATGGGGTCTCCTTGTCTTAACCCTTTGGCACCTTTAAAAATCAACATTTCTCACCATTGACATTAATTGTGAAAGAATGAGTAAAAATACAAGTCATGATCCATTTACACATTCTCTGATGAAAACCAAACTGCTTCAAAGCCTCTTCTAAGAAGTTTCAACATACTGTATCATAGGCTTTATGTATGTCAATTTTAAAAGCCTGTTGTGAATTAAGGTCTTTTATAAAGTTTATACTGCTAGCTCAACTTAGTACAGCCAAGCTTAAAGAGTTTGTACTGCACAGATTATAACTACCAGTACTAACTCGTTAGTACTGCTAGAGTAAAAGTTAGTACTTCCAGTACTAACTTAATACTGCTGAGAAGAAGTTAATATTGCTAAAGACTAAAGACTGCATGAAGATAAAGACGTGTGAAGGGATATGCATGGATTAGTTCAAAGTATATATTCTATAATTGGGATTAAACCCGAAACAAATACAATATTAGATTAACTATCGAGCCCGATTCCCGATATTATCCTATTACAACATTAACTAATTAAAGACCGAACTCCATCGAAGAGGTGACCGAACTTCCTTGTTCGACTCAATAAATTGAGGCTAACAATCTCCCCCGAAGTGAGGTCTTGAACACGGGAACGAGCTTCCTTTATTGACTCAATAAAATTGAGGCTAACATTCTCCCCCGAAGTGAGTTCATTGATGACACTCCTTCATGAGATCAGTGAATTGCTTTTTCGGTTAAGCTCGAGTTTTCTTGTCTTTGTCTTCGATGTAATCTTGTTCCTTCATGCTTTGGTATCTTGACTTTGAGCCTTTGTCATTGTCTTAATCGCTATGCATCTTGCGAGCTGTGTCTTTGACCAACATGCTCATACTTTTGCATTATCTTGAAAGCTTCAAATCAGAGTTTGCGGAAGTCTTTGTCTTTAAATCTTGAGCTTTCTAGATAGTATGTCTTCGTAGATTGAGCATTTGAATGGGATTGAGGTTGCCGTTACCACCGTTTGACCTACAGGTTTACGTTAGTGATAAACGAGAAAATTGATTTGAAAATCAATCGACGTGTCACTCGTTAAAGAGTTTTTGTAACACATCGAGAGTGTTATGTTTTTATCAAAATTCATCAACCGTCAATTCATTTACTGGACCAAATCGATATCCAGTTGTCACAAGTTTGATTCATATAGAATCTCGCAAGTCACCTACCAAGAGCTTGTTTGATGCTGGCTCAAGCAGGATTTCCATCTTCATTGTGAATACATTAGTATCACTCGGATATTCTGGCAAATATCACAATGATATTGCGTAGGACTCTTGTTAACAGCTTGTGAACCTGATGATGTTCAACAAGTGTTTGAAATGGAATGTGTCCTAACGAGATTTTGATTGATCTCTTGGCTCTAGACTCATTATGCAATTTTGGGTTTAGTACTATCAGGCTGGAGCATATGCCAACCTATTCAATATCAACCAATCTCGGAGTTGAGATGTCAATAGATAACTATGGGTATCTCCGTGACAAATGAGATAAGTTTCGTTGAGAGAAACCCGAATGCTGGGACGGTTGTCATTGCATCACTGGGTCCATGATGTCATTTTCAATGTCAGCAATCAACTTGTGATTCTGACAGCATATGTATTGACCCGGTTTCTGCCTTAAGTTATGTGGAGGGCTTCTTTGTTTACACCCTTTTATCCATACATTTCTTTTAATTCTCAACGCCTTCATGCTTTACCAAACGTCATTACAACACCTGTTTGTGATTGTTCCATGTAACTCATCTTAGTCGGCATTATTCCATATACATTCATCTCTAATATACCTAAGGACTGCTATCTCTAACTTGGATTATCCTTGGTAATCCCTCCGTTCTGGTTGATCATAGATTGATTCCATAACCTAACGCACTAATGACTATCCAAAACGTCGTGAAATTAAGATGCTGTTGGTATTAAATCGAACCATAAAACATTTCTTCACACATTGAGTCGAATAGATCATATTTGACTTACATTTTGTCCCCTTATGTTAAATAGAAACACTTAGGTTTTTGAAATACCTTGTGATTAAAATATGTCTTGAAAAATCTGTGGAGAAAATATGGGTCAGCATGAATGGTTTGAACCATTTTGAAAATGTTTTGAATACATAAAAGAATGGTCGTTTGATGATGTATCCAGAACATTAAAACTTAGTTTTTGAAAAAACTCCCCCTCAAAATAGGACCAATAAATAAATTTAGTTGTCTTTGAAAACATTATGAGGGAGGGAGTGTTGAACACACAATTTTGAAAGATTATGATTTGTCAACGAGAAATTCTTGGAAAAATGTGTTCAACTTGTTGAAAACTAGATGTTAGAAGACTTCTCTTCTAACGGTAAGGTAAGCGCACGGAAAACGTACACTTCCCTTTTCTTGAGCTAAAACATTGAATGTCTTGTAAGAACAGCTCAAGACCGAGAAACGTTAATTTCCTCGTTGTGAGGATAAGTTATAAACCTTCCTATATTTGAAGTCCGGGTTATGTACTGACATTTGCACATAAGCCATTTAGAAAATTAGAAATGACATGTTTTGAAACGATTTGAAAACTCTCGCTCGAACTTCATTTATACACTCGTGTCAATGTTATTGACATTTCTAAGCACGTAAATGTTATCGATTCCAAGAGACATGTCGAGAAGAATCTTTTTGGAAATATTCTGATTTTCTGATTTTGTATTTTTTTTTTGAAGTTTGTATATTTTTGTATTTTGCATTTCTCAAAATTTATGTACATGGTGATGTTTGATGATGAATATCAAGCAGTCTCATTTGTCGAAACCTCCAGTTCCGCTGGAGTCAAACATCTCATACCAATCCTTCTGACAAGATACTTAAACCGATCCTCAGGAAGGGCTTTCGTAAACATGTCAGCTAATTGGTATTCAGTTCTGACAAAGTATAATTCAATTATACCATTTTCAACCTTTCCTTTAATAGGAAATGATACCGAGTATGGATGTGCTTTGTCCTGAATGTTGTACGGGGTGCATGAGATTGCTATGGCTGACTGAGAGCCGCAATACAACGGTATTTTTGTTTTGTAGTTTGAAGCCATAATCTTGAAGATTGTACCTCATCCACATTACTTGAGCACTAATTGCAGATAACGCCACATACTCTGCCCGCCACGTACTCTGCCTCTGCTGAAGACATTGCAGTGCAGTTTTGTTTCTTTGACATCCAACTTACTAGCTTATCACCAAGGAACTGTATCCCTCCAGAAGTGCTTTTTCGAGTATCAAGGCATCCGGCATGATCAGCGTCTGAAAATGCTGTTAGTTCAAAGCCAGAATCCTTTGGATACCAGAGTCCCATGTTAATGGTACCCTTTAGGTATTTAAAGATTCTTTTAACCTCCTTGAGGTGCTTTTGAGTTGGTCGTGCTTGATAACGTGCACAATAGCACTAAGTCTGGTCTACTAGATGTCAAGTACATGAGTGACCCGATTTTACTACGATAATCAGATTGGTCTACGGGTTCTCCACTCAAATCTACATCTAGTTTGGGTTTTGTAGCCAATGGTGTACCAATGGAGTGACAATTGTCCATATTATGCTTTTTCAGAATTTCTAAAGCGTACTTGGCCTGATTGATAAAAATACCTTTTGGGGACTGGTGGATCTGAAGTCCTAAAAAGAATTCCATCTCCCCCATTAAGGACATTTCAAATCTACTGTGCATTAACTTTTCAAATCTTTTTGAATATTTAGGGTTTGTAGACCCAAAAATTATGTCATCAACGTAAATCTGCACAAGTAGAATATCCTCCCCGTATTTTATCTAAAATAAAGTTGGGTCAATTATACCTTTAGTAAAGCCTTTAGACATTAGGAAGTTTGATAGTTTATTATACCAGGCTCTTAGAACTTGCTTTAATCCATACAAAGCTTTCCTTAGAAGGTAGACTTTTTCTGGATGATCTGGATCAATGAACCCTTCCGGCTGAGCAACGTAAACCTCTTCCTTCAGTGGACCATTAAGAAATACCGTTTTCACGTCCATCTGATAGATTGGAAAAGACTTGTGTGCTGCGTGGGCAACAAAAATCCGAACTGCTTCCAAGCGAGCAACTGGAGCAAATGATTCTTCAAAATCAATACCCTCTTCCTGAGCATAACCTTTAGCAACAAGTCGTGCTTTGTTGCGAATTACAGTCTGATCACAACAGTTCAGGCCTCGCTCCTCCACGACAAATGATGTCTGATCACAACAGTTCAGACCTCGCACCTTCCATATACCAATGGCTAGACTTTATAATTCATCTTGCCATATTGCGTGTTTGATCGAATAGTTCCCAAATTTAGTCTGTCGAATGATGAAGTTTATCTTGCATGACCATTCGATCCTATGCAGATATCAGCCATTTCACTCATTAATGTTCTTAGGTTCAAACATTACTCACCGTGTGATGCAGAACCATTAGACTTTTTCAGGATCTGTGGCAAGCTGTCCTCTTGTTTGAACTGCATCGATGGTTATGCGGATTGCCACGAACTGGTTCTATTGGATGATCTCTGGTCCATCGGTAATCATGACTTTGTGGTTTGAAATGAATGCCCCCACATCGGTTTAATTATCATTGTTTGCTTGAGGAAGACTCTCCACAAATTTCTTGCTACGGAAGACACTCACCAAATTTCTATTACCCGTGTACAAAAAGGTTTGAATAAGTCATATTGGTGAAACGATGTATTCGTGTGCTCTTGATCATTGTTTGCTTTTCCTCAGCGAGACTGGTTTGGTATGTAATATTCTTAAAGTATAGGACTTGAAGAGAAATTCTAAACCATTTGTTGTGTCGAATCCTGTCTTTTCAGCTGTTAGGAAAAAGAACCATTTTGTCTTGGGGGCACTGGGGTCAGAAGTTGTCATAACTCTGAGCCATTTTTGTCCTTGGAGGAACTGATTAGGCTCTTGAAGAGAGATTTTCAAACAGAATCTCTTGTGTTGTGGTGCTAGAGGTGTCTGGAACTTGTTGTGATCAAGACATAATTCTCTTTGATTTCATCAAACTTAATTATGAATGGATTCTCCAACTATTAAGCGTTGTTCTCTTGTTGTAAACACAACTATCCCTTCGACTGAGTATGAATTATCCCACCATGACACAGCGGATCCCCTTTTTCTTTCATCTTGATCCAGATATTTCTCCCACTCTAGTATGTAACAGATGCCAACCAAAGATGTGAAGATGTTTTATTGAAGGTTTTCCTGTCATTGATGAATGTGATATTGCCGTCTTTCCCATGAGTCGTTATGGATGTTTGATTTGTTTCTGCGTATAGCATGCGGTTAACAGAACTGCTTAGCCACAAACTGATAATGGAAAGCTTAGAAAAGCTAAAAGACAGGAGTATATCGAGCAGCCTCAACAAGATTACGGTACCGTCACTTTCGACGAACGCCCCAGTTCTTTTCAGGTGTTCGAGGAGTGGATGAGTTTGATTGTTCAATGCTGCTTCGTTGATATAAGCATGATGTGTCTTGTTCAGTAATTCGTCCTGCCTATGTCTGTTAAGAACTGTTAATAAATGAGCTTGATGATTGCGTTGAATAATCGTGAGTAAGTTCTTTGAGAAGACTTATGGTTGGTGTTTCATCCTTGGATCGCTTAGAAAAAGAGTCCAGTGTTTCTTGATAGTCATCTCACTATACACCAGTATTATATTCTATTCCCATTAATGCTTTGAACTCCAATTGGAACCACACATAGTCCATGTGAAACAAATTCAGCTTCATTTTGGAAACTTTGGAAACAACTTTTGACTTAAATGAGCCTTCTTTTTGCTTTACTCCTTTCACAAACGAACAAAGTATGATCCTTGACATATGTAAACTTAGGTAAGCCTATGCACATATCTTCTCTTTAATAGTAAGGTGATGTAATTCGAAGTTAAGATGAGAAAGTCTTCGATGCCATAACCTATGCTTGAGTTGGTGAAGCTTAGCCATGAAACAGATTGAGTTGATGAAGTTGTTTCTTGAAAGTGATAATTGTGTAGAGATTCTCGGATCCACGTGATTAACAGTTAAGTAAATGTTTCCCTGAAGAGCTCTCACAAAACAAAGTAGATTTCCTGAAAGGGCCAACCTCCAATTTCCGCATCACAGAATATGACCCAACCGAGAAAAGATGTGATTTGAGGCCTTCGGACGTAATTAACCCGTTGTTTGCTCATGACATTTCCTTGCATCAGATCTCCATACCAAGAATTGGAGCAAAACTTGATCATTTCCAAAAAATGACCGTTGCTACCCCAAAAAAATTTCTCCAAAAATTACACAATAGCTTAAGATTGTCCCGTCATGTGCTTTGTGCATCCAGAGTCAACAATGAATAGGGTGATTTGTACTAATCTGCCAAGAGGAATTAGAGGACGATTTAGACATTGGACAAATTAGTTCATAAGGAATTTGTTAGCTTTTAAGACATTAGTCAATCATAGAGACAATGGTCTATAGTGGGACTAATGCTTGTTGATACATCCTTTTTCACTGCTTTTAGGCATATATTTTTTGAGTCGTCAGTAGGCAACTTTTGTGTCTCCCATTTATGATCCTGATGCGGACATACTTCTGTTGTCCACCATTTCCATTCCTGATTTGCTATTTCTCATACAACTCACTTTAATGGTAATCTCTTCGGATTTCCTGAATCTGTGGTATCTGATGCAACTGTTTTACTATATGGGGTGTAAATCTTGTACTTTTGTTGCAACAGATTTGTTTCGCTTTTGCTATTGGGTTACTTAGCACTAATAGGCACTCCCCCCAACTTAGGCTTCTTAGTTCTAGCGTTTCACGTACTTTCAAGTATCTAGAAACACAAGCATCATGGATTAGAATTAAACACACATTTTCCACAGTTCATCTCAAACAGCATTTACATTTCAAGTTTCTGGATTCATTGAACTGTCATTACCGCTTAAGTTACAGACTTTGTTTTCTTAGTAAGTACTAGAAATCCTATGATAGTCTTTATTACTTCACTTCTTTTTAAACTTTACATTGACTATTGTTTGCATGACCTTTCTTATCTTTAATCTTGATCAGAATTAAGCTGTGGTTTTGCTAATCCACTAGTCAGTGTGGATTTTCTCCTGTAGATTTAACACGTGAGGATTAGACCACATTCGGATTTTGCTGTGGATTTTCAACCACCACGTAAGCTCTCCCATGAGCTCCCTCATTCTGCTGGTTCCTTCCTTTTGGACACTTGTCCTTGTAGTGTCCTTTTTCACCGCATCCATAACAAGTCACATCTTGTAGGGGGTAACTCCTGCACCTGGAACCCTAGCTCTACAATCTTTTTCCTGATCACCAGTTCTTTGGCACTTCCGACACTTTGGAGGGCATTGCCCATTGTGGTGAGAGTTGCAACGGTTGCACCTTGGTAGATTTCTAGCATAACCTCTACCATCAGCTGGGGCTGCAGCATAGGCCCTAGCAGTCTCCTGCCTCCTGTTTTGTTGTTGGTGATAGTTGTTTCGGTTGTGGTTGTTGTTGTTGTTGTTGGGGTTATTGTTGTTGGTGTTTCTTTGGTGGTCTTCCCATTTCCTTTTGTTGCTTTTACCAATTCTAGTAGTCCTACCCTGAACTGTTTGCTCGACCAGTTCACGGGCCATGTTGATGGCATCATGCAGAGTTGCAGGCTTTGAAGAAGTGATATTTCCTTTGATTCTTTCAGGAAACCCACGAATGTACTTCTCAATCTTCTTCTTTTCAGTGGGAACCAATTCAGGACACATCAAAACCAGTTCATGGAAGCGATTGTTGTAAGCCTCAATATCATCTCCTTTCAGAGTCAGAGTCTAAAGTTCTTGTTCCATCTTTTGGATTTTGGTTGCTGGGCAGTATTCCGTAGTCATCATCGTCTTGAATTCAGTCCAGGGAATACGGTTAGCATTGACGAGTCATAGGGTGTGCACATTCCCATTCCTCTCCATGTTATTGCAGACCCGCTGAAAGTACTAGCAGCCTAACTAACATTTATTCTTCTTTGGCACACTTGCAAATTTCAAACACTTGCTCCACCTTCTCTATCCAACGCCTTAAACCAACAACACCCTCCGTTCCATTAAAAGAGTGAGGCTTTCCATTCATAAAAGTCTTGTGCGAACAACCCTGCACATTCACAGTTCCTTCAGCATTCCCAGTGTTTCCTCCTGAACTTCCGGCACTATCTAAATTAGCCCTAGACTTTTCGTATTCTTTAATAGCTTTAGCCACACGTTTTTCCACTAATCTCTTAACAAGTTTCTTCTTTAATCTTCTGGGCGGCATGATTTTGTTAACAATACAAGTACAAAATCCCGGTAAGATTTTGATAAGAGTACTTCAAGTCGAGGTATATGATACTAACAGAGAAAATAAGAATATTATACTAATCATGAATTTATCATCAATACAGTATGCAATTTTATAATGAATCCCCATAGCCACAAGATTAAATTTCACAATGATAATTGATTTAAACAATTATAAAATTAAAATTTATAATTTAAACGGTGATGCTCTTATAAATAAACATCATTAATTAGAATGGTCAATATTTATATAATCGACCGATATGAATGAATAGTAATACGCTAGAAGATAGACGTAAAGGATCAAAATTAAACCAAGTATTATATAAACTACATAATACAATAACGACAATCAAAAAAGTAAGTAAGGATCAGGGAATACGCGCGCGGATATCGGATAAGCGACGAAGGATTCTGTATTTTGAAAGAAAAGGAAAATATTTAATTTTTTTTGTTATAGACTATGTTAGCCCTAAAATATGGTGACTAATCCGGAATTACATTTATCATTTATAGTCGTATCGGGTTAGTTTAGCTAGTCAAGCCCGGGACTATAAATACCCCCTCTATGCTTTCATGGAGGGGTAGAAGTTTACATTTGTAAAAGTGTGAGTGTGTGTGTCTTCCTTCTTTTCTCTCAACCACACACACAACTTCTCTATCTTTTCTCTCTAATAATATGGCTCAATTTCTCTTTCACTTTACCATACCTCCGGATCTTGTGTTATAAGGGTGAATCTAATGTTAACAATTGGCACCAGAGCATAGGGGGGATTCTGTGTTGTTAATCTACTGATTTCGTGGTTCATAAGCTCAAATTTTCGTGGCTTATTGTGTGGAAAAAGCCACGGGATAAAAAAAAAATTTGGGCTTATATTGGTGTAATCTTGTTCTTTCCTTGGATATACATGTTAACAGGTTAGATTGTTACAGTCATAAGTGATTTCATACAGCATCTAGTTCGAATTTTAAGCTTAAAAAGGTATGACTTTTTTAGATGTTCTAAGTGGTGGCTCTTGGTCAATTTGATGTTCAGATTATTATGGTTGTTATTTTCGTGTTTTTTTCTCTTCTATTCTCTTAGTATTGAGCCCTCTATAGCTTATTTGAGAAGTGAAATAGCTTATTTGGCTGATTTTGCTTATTTGTCTTGATGTTCTTCGTGGAGGTTTGAATAAAAAAATCATTTTCTTGGTGGCGGTTTGACAAAAAGAGGGGACAAGATCCGTGTTTTAAGGAAAAAGTAGCTGGCGGTTTGACCAGGTCAAAGGCGGTTTGATTATAATAATCAATTTTATTAGCCGGCGGTTTGCCAAAGGTCACGGCGGTTTGCTTATATATGACGGTGGTATGACAGGTTAGACGGCGAGTTGATTAAAAAATAATTAAATTTTAGCCGGCGGTTTGCCATTATACACGGCGGGTTGATCTTAGGTGTGGCGGTTTGATTATTTTATTAGACGGCGGTTTGCCAAAAACTGGTGGCGGTTTGCTTTAAACTTTGGCGGCGGTTTGAGATCAAAGTTTGGCAGCGGTTTGGCTTACTATTGGAGGCGGTTTGCTTAACTTTTCACATTAACAAATCTCGTTTCCATGGACTTTTAACGACACAAGTTAAACCTTAACAAACCATTAACCTAAACCATACACAAGGACTTATAAAACACCACAATCATCCTAAACAACACACTACACAAACAACAACACTTAATCCCAAAACAATCCTAAAAAGATTCACTTAAACGACAAAACGGCCAGAGATTCGGATTACGATGACAAGTGATTACGAAGTTGATTTGGTATCCCTTATTTGCGATTAAAGTTGAATTTCACAAGGCGTATACTTATTTCATCATCGCGATTTTCTTCTATTTTCTTAACGATGATGATTGCTTGAACGTACAACGGTTATGATTAAGACTTGAATTATCTAGTTCCAGAAGTCAGGGGTCGTTTGTTGCAGACCTGGTTAACTATCACTTAAAGGAGTTATGTTATAGTACTCAGTGTTACACGCAGATGTCGGTGTGGATAATGTCAAGAGGTGTTGTACTTCTTATACTTTTGATGTTGGGTATAGGGTACTTAGAGATTTTCTTCTGCATCGTTCTTCAATCAACAGTAGTGCAAGATTAAGTAACAAATTTAGGGGATTTTACTTCAGTTTCAAGTTTGGTATATCGGGTTTACTTCACCAGTGATCACCTACAATAGCGACAGATTACGAGGTTGGTACGTAGCCAGAGAGTATAAAGGTGAGATGTATCTGGCACTTCTCAGGGTATTTTTGTGCTATTCCAAGACAAAGTAACGTCTTAGTCTAAAAGCAAAAATATTTAAAGTTCTTCCGATGACATTTCTTCACAAGACCTGATTTTTTATAAGTATTCTTGATTCTTGCATTCGATTCCCTTACGGTTTGTGAAGTCAAGAGGGTAATGATTCTTTTGTATATCAAGATTTGTGCTTATGACAAGAACTTCTCGAGTATATGGACGTACACGACAATGATGCTTCCGAGAGATCGCAACCATCATGGGGGAAAATGTGTACATTCGGGACTTAATTGACTTTGATGTTACCATGTCAACTTCCAGGGGGAAGTAGTGTATACTACTTCACTTAGAATGTTTGTGAAGTAATTCTGCAAACGTGAGAAGAACAGTTGCTGATTTCTCGCATGCACCCCCGAACGAATATTCACCAAGCCCTAATGACAAGAAGCAGTGGTCGTTGGTGTGGTTTGACTTCTACAAAATTTTCTGTGCACTTTGATGACAAGTGTAGAAGATTGTTCAAGTACATCTATGCTTCAGAATCATGTCAAGATTGGGATGTTTCTTAGTTTGGGGGGAAGCTGATTCAGAAACTTTCTCGGAGTTTGACCCTATTTCTGAAGCCTCCTTCGATCCCTTCTTTTCCGACTCTTCCTTTTCTTCTTCTTTTTCCTCCTCCTCTTCTTCCTCCTCTTCTTCCTCTTCTTTCTTAGATGACGTGTATCCAGGGAATTAAGAGATTGTGCCATCCTTTGAAATCATTCTCATTTCCTTCTGATTTTCTCATAATCAACTTTTCCTCAACTCTGCACGGATACAGATCAATGGGTATTCGGAATTTGCGGTTCGTCCGTTTTATTCTAAGCCTCGTCTCTGGGTCCTTATAGCGCTTAAGTCCAGTTGGGATAGCGATTCCCCAACGAAATTTATTACGGGCAGGGGGAGACATGACTAAAATAATAAGGAAATAGTATGTATTATATTAGATAATAGTAGACAAAAATAGAATAATTAAAGCTTTCGGATAAGCGAGAAAATATAATACTTGCGAAATTAAATACTTAAACCCTATAATACATCTATATGAAGGACTCCTAGGTTATAGGAGGTTCAACCACCTACTTCTCTATAACCTGGCTTTGATACCAATCTGTCACACCCCGCCAAGGTGGAAACACGAGGCGTAACGTCATGGGTATCATCATGTAACACCCCCAAAATCAGGTAGCAGCGGAATGGTAACAATGGGGTGCTACGTCATAGTACAAATCAAGATATAAGAAACGACCTCAAAAGAGACGTTCAAATAAAGTTTCATTCGATGCATTATAAAATATCAGAGTTTTTAGTTATGGTCCTAAAATATTAAAAGAGTCATAAACATACTACATACGTTCTTTTAAACAAAAGCTTCATAATCCCAAAAGGTGACATAAGTTTTTAAAGTTAACGAGTGCATCGGATTTAAGTAAACACAGAATCCATCTTCATTGATATCCGTCACGGCTCCCATCCAAGCTTATACCTTAGGACCTGAAATTAAACATGCTAAAAGTCAACACAAAGGTTGAGTGAATCCATAGGTTTGTCGATAAATGAGTGAACCACAAGATAAAAGTAAAGGTAGACTATGAAACAAATTCAGTATTCCAAAACATGTATTATTGCACTAAGCTCATGACACCGAAACCTTAACTGTCAGTGCCCCAAAATAAGTATAGGGTGTCTGTCAAATAGCCTACAAGTTCCTCTAAATGTTAAATGCACCATGATCAACTTGTGACCAGAAATTCCAGGTGGGGATTGTCAGTCCCGATAGATCTATCCATAACACTTGCGCTCACTACATTAGCAATTAACGGTTCATGATTTGGTAGGGACTTAAATGGCAATGCGGTAACTTAGGCAATAATATTCAGGCAATAATCTGGATAGCATACAATTTAAAACACTTGTGTCCATAGTAAAACAAGCATGTAATTTCACCCCGTAGAGTTTGTAAAACAAGTAGATGGAAAAAGAGGCTATGAACTCACCTCGAGTGAATGAACGGATAGTGAATATCAAATAAGTGAAAACGTCACGGACAAGTCCGAATGCAACCTAATTGAATATAGGTTGTATGAGTATAATGCATTTAATATAATGCGGCATCACAAGTTAAAGCGTTTCATCACCACCTAAAACTCTTTGTTTAATTTATAAAATTAAACACTATAAATTTGTATCTTGAAAAATAGATGTCCATGCATTCGTATTTTCAAAAATAGTATACTTGTCCAATAATTTATTTATTTTGTTAAAATACTTGATTTAACGTTTTTATTATTCGTATAATGTTGTCGTATAAGTAGCTCGATCGTCTTGTAAAATAATATTTATAAAGTTAAATCTTGTATAAATATTATATAAGTGATTCTAAAATGTTTCGCAAATTTTTTTATTAAAAACGAACCAACACTATTCATGTCTGGAAAAGTGTCTAGTTTACAAACTACACATCCGAAAATTATGAAAATCGGCAGGTTTATGTAAAATGTCGTTCCGAACAACTTTGTAGTTTTACACTTCGGCTCAATCAGATCCGAAGGCCCTCGAAACTGAGTTTCAGTAGCTGCTGAAGCATTTACGGTTTTTCGGCTTTTATAAATAATGTTCGATAACTTTGAAACGCCGTATCTTAATCGTTTTAGCTCCGTTTCTAATGATTCTTTCGAGCACGTTCTCGTAATTAAAAGTTATATTTATTTATGATGTTTTCCAAAAATAAATGGTTCTGATGAACAGTAACTTTTTATAAAAGTATTAATTATCGTAAACTTGTAATCGTCGTATCTCCTTCGTTATAAATCGGTTTTTCGAGTTCTCTACATGCCCACGATCCTTGTGACATGTAGTATTTTATAAAATCATAAAATCCTTGTCTTGGAATTCGAACCAAAACAGCCCCTTATTAATAATTAGGTATTTATATATATAAACTTGTTTTATTTAGTTTTCAACTTAATAAAATACCACAAATCTTCCATAACTCTTTATATCCTATGTCTCATATATTATAGTGTCCATTAGTCCATATTTGGTCCAAGTGTCCAAGATAACAAGTCCTTTCCAACTCTTTTACTTATGACTTTTAATAAGTAAACTTTTAGTTAACTATTTTATATATACTTTTTACACTTAAACCACATGGTACAATACTTATGTTTCCATCATAACATGATATTAACAACTATATAACATATGAAAAAGTTCATAAAACCATGATCACAAGAAAATCCATTTTAAAAGTATCCTAAATGGTGATGAGCCATATAACATAATATATACACATAAAATCATAAGTATGAAATGACTAGGGTTTTAGATAACCTTAGGTAATTGAGTAAGAATGACCAACAAATCACACCCTTGTGATTTAAACCTTAGCTTGAAAACCAAGGATGAAAACCCTAGTTTTCTTAAGAAAACCTTAACTTGTTTTTCCTTTGCTTGATTCTTATAAAGCTTAAGCAAGCCTTCAAAACATCTTGGGATATCTTATATATGATGTAGGAATGTTTGTAAATGAGGTAAATAAAATTTGTATGAATTGTTCAAGGATTTTGAGTTGGGACGTGTACAAGAGGGAGCAAAAGGGAGAAAATGTGTAGTTTTCTTAAGTAAAAATGAGAGTGTGTTTTGCCTTTACTAGAAATGCAAGTATATGTATCATGTGGACTAGTCAAAGATGATTTAAAAATGCCCAAAAGACCATAAGAAAAAAGGGTGGGGGCGTTGGACACTTAGAGGGAATTAAGGGGAATTTTTGGCCAAGTTACTAGTCATGTACTCAAGCCTTAATTAGTTTGAAGATGTACAAGACTTTAGTTAGTAGAATGTGTTCTCATTGTCTCCTTAGATAGATGTTAGTCCCATGGTTTAAGGAAAGAAAGTGACTAGCAAATTTCTTGCATGAAAAAAAAATAAATGAAAGTATTACTTGAATTTGTAAGTTGTAGTTTTTATTTATAATGTGTATACTTGTAAAGTTTATGTCTTGGCTAATTTCCTTTAGGTAGAATTCGGCTCATATATCTAACATGGGTAAAGATTTATAAACTTTGAGCATTGGAAATAAAGATGAGTATTTGTTGAAGCGTAGATAAATTTTAGTGGTTCCGAGAATGCCTAAACGAAATTTATCGCGAAACGTAAACACTTTACGTAACCAATAAAAAAATATAAAAGTTAATTATTACTTTCGTAAAGATAAAATAATGCTTGCTTGACGTAAACTTTAATTTGTTTGGTGCCCGTTTATGTTAAATGAAAATTTTTAGCTTACGCGATTTAACTATATAATAGGAATTAAAAGTAAACGCGTACGAGACTAAAATAAATAGTGAATTAAATAGCGTCGTAAATGACCTGAATATACGAAATGTTACAGTCTCCTCTGGTTAGAAGAGCCTTGTCCTCAAGGCTCAAGTTGCGACACTTGACGAAGGTACGGGTTCAGAGAAAAGATGCGGATATTTCTTTCGGAACTGATCTTCACGTTTCCAAGTATACTCATGTAAAACCTAAAAATCTCAACAAGTGTAAAATTACCAAAATACCCCTAATGCAAGAAAATTCCATAAAAGCTTGAATAAAATT
>BQNB010049680.1:21381-41916 GCA_026074375.1 Tanacetum coccineum | reverse complement strand
TTTTATAACAATTGAAATACGTATGCATTAAATTATAAAAAGATCTAAGATCTTAGATCTCTTCATGCCACGTAAATAGCTCACTATGATTAAAACAAAAAATAAACTTTTTCGTAAGTTATAAACTTTTTCATGAAACTCCTATAATGGATGCCCTAATAGTTTATGTTGACTATTTAAAAACGTACTCGGGACGTCATATATGACTTTTAGTGGTAGAATAATCAATAAATGGAGTAATGATTATATTCCAGCGCATGATAAAAATTCCTAGCTAGGATCTATTTGGCTTTTTGCATATCGCCACTATTGTGTTTTCTCTTATAAAGTCGGTGCTTCAAAAGTTTTACGACAGAAATCGTACTGTTATGTTTCTTTTGTTAGTTTATTCTCTTAGCCAAAAACAATTTATGCGAATGGGCCCTATGCGAATAAGTTGTCAACATTGATTCCACAAACTTAGAAAAGTTGTTAATGAATGTTCAAAGTTACTTTAAAAGTTAACGTATAAATTTGTATATTCTTCCTACATAGCAACAACTATTATTTCATAGCTCAGTGATACAACACCTCACGCTAGTTAAAAACTTAAAACAGAACTAAAACCAATTGATCCAGTAATTTATATTTCTAGAAATATCATATCTATGCATATAACAAGATTTTTTTTTCCGTGTCTAACGACGGAATTAAGAAAATATCTGAATTAACATATTATGGCAGCTTATGTGTAGGTTAAAATTTATAAAAACCTAAGTACATTAATATTTATCAACTTGATTGTATGGCTTGTTTAAATTTCTAGACTTGAATTGCCGAAATCATAATAAATTGAGAACATGAAGTATAAGCTTTTTCATAAATATACTATACGAGTACCCGCGCGTTGCAGCTGGAATTCCTAGAGGTAGATAATTAACAATATGCGATATTGTGGTAAATATTTCGTATAACGTTCAAAATAAGCATTTATCTAACAAGAATATAAAGAATATCTGCAGAAACTACCCGTAAGAGTTGAGGAGTGAAAGTGAGTGTATATTGAGAGATTATCTTTTGCTATAAAATAACATTTGTGTGTGAGATATATGAAATGGTTTGTGTGGATTTATATGGTGGACACGGTAATAACAATTATTGATAGTAATGATTTTTAGCGGTTACACTTTTTAATAACTATTGGAGGCCGTTATAATGATGAATTAAATGGGCTGTTACAATGTTATAAATGTATTGATGGTTGAATTTATTATTCAACATTCAACATTCCTACATTTTCAAGAAATGGTGCTAAACTCTTTATAATGTAGTCGGGGTTGGTGCGATGCACGAATCTTGTTCTATAAAGATCAATCTTGGTCTCGAAAATTTGGCGCTTGTTTTAACCCAAGTATATAGCATTGTAACTCTAAAATAAATAGCATTGATCATTAGAGTTGTAACTTCATCATAAATAGCATTGATTATGTAACTTCATCATAAATAACATTGATCATAAGAGTTGTAACTCCATCATAAATAACATTTATCATAAGAGGCTTTTGATTTTTTTATAACTGAAACTATAAAGGCATTTACACACAATTAAATGTCGATGGTTACAAAAATTAGCATTAATCATAACCATTAACCACCATTTATACCAAAAATAACTAATTTACAAAAAAAGGAAACAAAAGAACACCATGGGCATATCTCGTATTCAAGTGTCAAACAAAGAGCATGTGTTGATATTGTTTCGGCAACGGTTAATTGCAAGCATCAATGTTTTAACTCTTAATGTTAAGGCGACGGTTAATAGCCCTAAGCTCATTCCCATTTCTTTAAGCTTTTTGCGAAATCTGTGCTTTTTCATACAATCAAAAAGAGATAATCGTCGCTGAAAAAAAAGTCAAAAGTTAATACATTGAATCAAACATAAAAACAGTAACATGTGTAATTGGAACATACTTGGAGGCGGCAAATGGCAATCGTGGTGTGTGTTTTGCTTCAACTCTTGGGACTACTTCAACATTTATCCATGCATGCATGCATGAAGTTAGGTAACTCATCACGAATTGAACACATAAACAGTTAAAAAACATATGGAATCAATAACACGAATGTTTGATTACCTATTCTTTTTTTGCTCAAATCTTCTATAGATAATATACATGTTATGGTTCAAGATTTACCTTATTGGAAACCGAAACTAACATGAAGCTAGTATGTAATAGGGGTGTTCACGGGGCGGTTCGGTTCGGTTAGCTGGAAGATTTAAACTATCCGTCGCGGGGCGGGTAATTAATTTTACTATCCGTCGCCGAACCGTACTAGGCGGGTAACCGGACATGCGGGTACCCGAAGTGAGCGGTTACTCGCGGTTCGGGTCACGGTTAACCGTTTTTGACGTTTAATAGAGTTTAACCGTATAAAAAATTACATAGTCTAGAACATAAAATGTATTTCTAGTAAAATTAAATGACGTTGAATTTAAAAGTCATATAAAACTTAAGTATTTCGTTACAATAATTGCATTCAAATATTCATATATAACGTATTAACAAAAAATATTACTCGACGTTATAGATTACGATCACATTAATCAATTTTCACACATAGATTTTTACAAATGTTTACTTTACGAGCGAAAAAGTCATTATACAATAAAAGTATTGCAATAATCGGTTAATACTTGTACAATTATTTGAATATTAGTTAGAAAATAATCATGTATAATATGCACGGTTCGGTTCGGTTAACCGCGGATATCTAAAAGTAAAAACCGAAACCGAACCATTATAAGCGGGTTTTTTCGGTTTCGGTTTCTTTGGTTTTGGGTTTTTTCGGTTTCGGATTGAGCGGTTCGGCTCGGTTCGTCGGTTTCACGGTTTTTTTGAACACCCCTAGATCAAAGCACAGCTCTCTTGTGAAATGACATTGCATTTCTCGTATGCTTTTCTCAGATCGTCTTTAGCAGTGCATGCAACGTCAAATTGCATGACTAACTACGCAATCGCATTCTGACGAGCTTTATCTTCGTCCATTAGTTTGTAAACCAAAGCATGGATCTAATCGATGGTGTGTGGAAGTGAACAAGTCATATCAGATTTTTGTTTGTGTTTTGAGAGAATTATTAGAAGGTTTGTATGAATTTGTGTTTGAAAAATGAAATAAAAGTGTATATTTATAAATAAAAAAGGTCGCCAAATCTTAGGACTTGTCGGTTACTATCGGAGATTCATCAAAGATTTCTTAAAAATTGCGAAGTCTTTGACTGAATTAACCCAGAAAAACAAAAAGTAAATATGGGGAGAAGACCAAGAGTCAACTTTCCAACTGCTAAAACAGAAACTTTATGAAGCTCCAATCTTAACATTACCAGAAGGGAACGACGATTTTGTTGTTTACTATGATGCATCCCATCAAGGTCTGGGAGCAGTGTAATGCAAAGAGAAAAATTATAGTACATATGATCTCACAACCTTAAGCCTAATGGAAGAAACATAACCCACACGATCTCGAATTAGGAGCAGTTGTGTTCGCTCTTAAAATTTGGAGACACTATTTGTATGGCATAAAGTGTACTGTGTTCACTGATCATAAAAGTCTTCAGCATATCCTTGATCAGAAAGAGTTGAACATGAGACAACGTCGTTGGTTAGAATTGCTCGCAGATTCGATTGTGAGATTTTACCATCTGGAAAGGGGAAAATGTTGTTTGCAGATGCTTTAAGCCGGGAAAGAAGAATCAAAACCACTCCGAGTCAGGGATTAGTCATGACCCTTCACCAAAATTTATCCATCAACAAATCCTCGAAGCTCCAAATTGAGGGCAATCAAAGAGAGAATTCAAAGTGAGAACTACGAGGAATGGACAAAGCATTTGAAGTACGTCCTGATGGAACCCGATGTATCAAGAATCGAAGTTGGTTACCACTCTTTGATAATTTAAGAGACTTGATCATGAAAGAATCTCATAAATCAAAGTATTCCATTCACCCAGGTTCTGACAAAATGTATTAGGATCTAAAGAAACTCTATTGATGGCCTAACATGAAGGTAATCATCGCAGAATATGTCGGCAAATGTTTAACATGCTCTAGAGTTAAAGCAGAATGTCAGAAGCCATCCGGCTTAACTGTCTACAAACAGTTGATTCTACATGGAATGGCGAAAGAATAACGATGGACTTCATTACAAAACTACCCAAAACGTCAAGCGGACATGACACAATTTGGGTCATTGTAAACCGCTTTACTAAATCAGCACCTTTCATCCCCACCAGAGCAACAGATAGTATGGAAACCCTTACAAAATTGTATATAAAGGAAATAGTTTCACGGCTTGGAGTACCAATATCCATCATATCGGATCGTGACAGTCATTTCACATTCAGATTCTGGCAGTCATTGCAGAATGCTTTGGGTACTCAATTAGACATGAGTACAACATATATCCTGAAACTGATAGACAAAGTGAAAGAACCATCCAAACACTCAAAGACATGCTTCGAGCCTATGTTATAGATTTTGAAAAGTTGGGAAAGACACTTACCATTGGTATAATTTTCTTACAATAACAATTACCGTGCCAGTATTAAATCAGCACCATTTGAGGCACTTTATGGTCGAAAGTGTAGATCACCTGTCTGCTGGGCCGAAGTTGGAGATGTTCAACTCACGGGACCAGAGATAATCCATGAAACCACCGAAAAGATAGTACAAATCCAACAACGCTTGCAAGCTGCAAGAGATCGGCAAAGGAGTTATGCCAATGTAAGGCGAAAGCCTTTGGAATTCCAAGTTGGAGATCGTGTTATGTTAAAAGTATCACCTCGAAAAGGTGTCTTCCAATTCGGAAAGCGAGGAAAGCTTAATCCCCGGTAAATTGGACCATTTAAGATGCTTAAAAAGGTCGGCCCAGTGGCATACATACTTGAGCTTCCTGAAGAATTTAGTAGTGTTCACAGTACTTTCCACGTTTCTAATTTAAAGAAATGCCTATCTGATGAATCTCTCGTCATTCCAATGAAAGAGCTTCGGCTTGATGACAAACTCAATTTTGTGGAAGAACCAATAGAAATTATGGATCGAGAAGTCAAGCAACTGAGACAAAGTCGTATTCCTATAGTCAAAGTAAGATGGAACTCTAAAAGAGGACCAGAATTTACGTGGGAACGCGAAGATCAAATTCATGCCAAGTATCCACATCTATTTTCAAACATCACTCCGGCATCCAACTAAATCTCGGGACGAGATTTCTTTTAAGGTTGGGAGACTATAACAACCCACAATTTTCATCTATGTAATTATCCATCTATTAAATTAGATGCAATTGTCATCAATGTATATATTACTTTTTAAATTAGTAACAAACCATTTTCACGAGAATATTTTTACTTTACTTCACCTATTATGCAACGTAACTTGCATAACCTAAGTAAACGAGCTCACGCAACAACCAATGCCAACTATAACTATGTTTATATCATGTAAACATCCTAATATGTCAAGTCTATGTTCTAATATCATTTTACCAAGTACATTATCAATTTAACGTACCATTTACAACATTATTTCAAAACAAACAAGATACGTTCACATTTATTTCAAAAACCCTAATTTCATGTTGAAACAAGTGTACAAATGTCTAAAGCAAGTGTACAAGTTATTTTTGAATGTCTTTTCCCTCCTAAACCCTAGTACAACCTTCTAAAGCCCAATGTACAAGTTAAACATGCATAGAATTCAAACTAGGTCATTTTCCCTCTTAAATTATGTTTATTTCTTTCCACCACTTTAACACAAGTTACAACACTTAAAGCACAACTTATAAACTAAGAAACTAAACCCTAAATCATTCTAAAACCCTAATCTTAACCTTAAACCCAAAACAAAACCCTAATTCTAACCTAAACCTAGATGAAAACCCTAAACACCTAAAACTAGTTCTAACCTAAAAATCAAGCACCTCAAGTAGCTCTATGAATCACCTCCTTTCACCCTAGCTATTACTTAGTCACTACTCTTCAACACCTTGGCCACTCTCTACTTAACTTGGTCCTCCACTCTAGTAAACTTGGGCAATACTCTTTTCTTTACACTATATATACACGCATTCATACATACACTTTTAATTCACCATCAAAACTTCATACTACCTTAAAATCATATTCTTGCCATGCCATAGAAGAGAAGAAAGAAGGTTTAAGCTAAGTAGAAGCCAAGATTTAAGAAGAAAGAAGTCTTTGATTCATAACTTGAAGTGTTCGACCCATTTCATTAATTTTGACCCATTTAAGCTTTTGTAAGTCTTCACCTTGTTCTATAAACTCTTGTATTGTTTTAGATTATACATTAGCTCCTATACATCCTTATGATCTCATGAAATCAACCCTTAAACCATAAACCTTACTCATTTGGTTTTTCTAAACCAAAGCACCTAAAACCCTAAAAAAGATCATTTGTTGTCAATAAGCTAAAAACCATAGCTGGTCTATTAAGCTATTTTCAATAAGCTTCACGTTTCATTTTTATAACATTAAAACAATCTTAAAGCCTTAACCTATCGGGTTAATCATTATTAAACCAAAACAAAACAATTTTGGATTTTTAAGAGCTCACAAGTCTTTTCATAGCTATAAGCTCATAATTGTTTCTTTATTTAGCTTATAGTATATGCTTAACCTGCAAAATTGATTTCTAAATCAAAAATATCAATATTATGGTTTTTGGACTTAATTCGCAAATGGTTTCATGCAAAGGGTTATATATTGGAAATTTCTTTAAAACATATAACTAGAGGGGCTGAAAATGTAATTATCCTAAAGTTAAACTTCAGGGGTTGTTTTGTCATACTTGAAAGTTAAAGGTTTAATGTTTTAAAAATATAATTAAAGGGTTAATTTTGTAAATATATATATCAAGGGTATATATTGTCATTTTCATATTCTCAAGGGTATAAAATATAATTTTTTTTTTAAAATATATTTAAATAATTATAAGACTCAATTTTATTAAAACCCGACACATTTGTCGTTATCATTCGTCGATCGAAACACTATAAAATCAATTATGTTATATATTTAACATAATTTATCATCCGCTAGCTTTTGAAGAAACTTAAAAAGATAAAACCTTATCATTTAATCTATAACGTATCACGTTACTAGGGAGTTTCATGTGAGGGGTTTCATTTGAGTAGACGTTTTGACGAGTTGCTGGATTTACGATTTAAAGTGTCCTAGCTCCTCAAACGTTTACTACATGACCTCTGGATTATGATAGCCCGAACAGTGATACGATATTTTCACAAGTTATCAAACCAAAAACCGTTAAACTTTATGAAATAAAGTTTGTAATATCAACAATCAAACTAAGACTTGACATATTACCCCAGGTTGCGTGACGAGGCTGTTTACTCTCATTTGAATTAAATTTCAAATCAATCAACTACCTTGATAAGGTGAGTTCATAGTCCCACCTTTACATGTTTTCTAAATCCCGTGGGGAGATACATGCTATAAACCATGAATACAAGTGTTTTACAACTGTATACTATCCTGATATATTATTGCCTAAGTTTGCTTTCACTGCCAGTATTTCTTAATCATGAACCATTAGTCACTTGCGAGTGAACGTGAATATTGTGGATAGATCTATTGGGGGTGACGACTCCCGTTGGTGTACCCGTACATGGGGTAACCAAACGCACTATATTTGAGAACAAATGATAACTTTGGCAAGTTACCTTTCCTTAAGGACAGTTGTTCCTTTAAGTCGTTAAATTGACTTCGGATGTTAATGTTTGGTTGCATGAGCTTAGGGCAATAATACTGTTTTCCATGATAATTGTATTCGTTGCAATTATTACTATTTCATTGACTTGTATTCGACTATTACATTTCAAACACTGTGAATTTCACTCAACCGTTGTGTTGACCATTTTAGCATGTTTATCTCAGGTAATTGAGCAATCTATGGCACGGAGTGACATTGGATATGAGGACGTCCAAACCTGTTATCACATTCAACTTTATGTTTTGAAATGTATTTTGGGACCACTTTTGTAAAAACTCTGCTGAATAATGAATGATAACTTATCTTTTAAAAAACGTCTCTTTTGAGTCGCTTTCTATTATTGTGACTATGATTCATGAAGTAATACCCCAGATTAGCTTCCACTGCTATATGTCAAATAAGGAGGTGTTACACATACCTCCTTAAACAATAATAAAAATTCCGGCAAGAGTCATACTAAGAAAACATAGACATTTTGGACAATATAATTTCAGGTTGACCTGACCTGATTCGTTTGACCCACACATAATTTTACCCGTTTTTGCCTATTATGCAACCAAACCCACCCGTTTTTGCACCTACACCCTTGATGTATGAAAGATACTGACATATATAAAATTTTAATCGTACCTTAAGCGTTCTTATAATTTAGGGATATCATTTGTGTTAGAATAGATTACGGTGAGACTCCGTTTTCAAGCTTCTTTAGTATCCGTAATTTTCACATATCCATTCTTTGCAAGCAGGGGCGGATCCATAGTTTGAGTGTGTGGGGGGGGGGGGGGGGGGGGGGCGGTGCCCTCCATGGCTAGACGAGATTATAGTGTATTTTTCTTTCGGTTTTGAACCTTTTTTTTAAATTGCCCCTACTTAAAACTCAAATTGCCCCCCACTCGCACACTAAAGTCCAACATTTAACGCTCTAAAACCTTATAAATCCTTCATTTCTAAGTAACAATACTCGATTTTTCATTTCGATCATAGTTTTTATCCTAGTTTTTTTGGCCGTATTTTATTGCTATTGTCAAAAAAAAATTTGCCCCCCACAATCCGATTTTCTGGTTCCGCCACTGTTTGCAAGTACCCAAAGAGCATGTGAACTTATCTTCAGGTGGTACACCTGACATTTCCTTTTCACAGGTCAACACAAAAGTGAACCCTCATTGACTTGATACTTTGACTTTGCACAATTGTATTGGTTTCTATGTCTCCTGTTCCAATTGATTTTTTTTCATACTTATTCAGCTAATCCAAAAGGAAAAATAGTAACTGCTAAATTTTATCAAGGACAACCGTATGAAAATCAAAATATTATGATTCTACAACCGAATAAACAGTATGACCACAACCGTAAATAAACTGTATGATTAAATGATGAAATTGTATGTATGTTTTGGGGTTGAATCATAGTGTATGATCACAAGTAAATAAATAGTCTTAGAATGGGAAAAACTATATGATCACAACCGAAATAAAATCATAATTACATACCATCAAATAAAGCTTAGCCCCAAACCTCATCTTCGGTTTGAATGGAGATTTGACTTCCCCAGGAAACAATGGGTACAGATTTAGGGCCCGTTTGGTTTATGAATTTACTTTAGGATTTGGGTTACAAAATGAAAATCATCCATTTGGTTGTGATTATAGGATTTGGATTTTGGCATTTATCATAAATATTAGGCCTTTTACAAAAGTCGAGTGATAAGGATGGTTTTCTAACCAAAGTGGGGCCATATTTTATTTTGTCCATGTATTCTTTTGTCTCTTCTTTTTATTTGTATAATAAAACAATAAAATTATCACTAATTTTCATCTTTCTTACCTCATTAATGATATAAATAATTTTTAAAATATATTTTAATATATAATATACTTTTAAATATTATTTTTTCTTTCCTACATCAAATTCTAATCTAAATCCTAAACCAATTTTAAATCTAAATCCAAATCATAATCCTAAACTCATCTACAAACCAAACGGGCCCTTAGTATACCTTTTTTTTAAAAGATTTTACAATTTACCCCCTTAAACTATAGTAGAATAACTTTTTAGTACATGTGTATTCTATATCTTTTGAATAATAACAAATAAAAAACAAAAATTTAAGAAAATAGTGACAAATTAGGAAATTTTAGGTTATATTTTTAAATAAAAAAAGTAAGAGAATGTTTCTTAATAAAGAAACAATCTTTTTTTTGAAATACGAAAATCCCCACTTGAGGTTTTCCTTTACTAGATAAAAGATATCCATTTATGCGTGGATTTTTACATAACTTTTTAACTATGTATTAGACTTTTACATAACTTTTTAACTATGTATTAGACTTTTACATAATTTTTAACTATGTATTAATTAATTAATATTTTGCATAGATTTTTGTTGCATGAATGATTTGACTTTGTTTAACTCACTTTGTTTTTAAGTTGATCTTCTTATAATTTAGTTATTGATATTATGTTTTAAACATTATGCGTGTTTAGTAGCACATAATGACTCTTAAAAAATATGTGTGTTGTTACATGCACAATCTCGTCTATTTATTTTCATCTTACAGTGACCCATGAGGTTGCGCCTTCAATTTGATATTTATGTTTTTTACTTGATAGTAATTTTAGTTGTACTTAATTTTTAAACCCATGTACGCGTGAGTTAAGATTATAAAGAGAAATAACATGGGTCGTTATTGAATGTGGATAGTTTTTTTTTTCCGGATATCTTTACTTAATCTCATAAAGAAAAATAACATGAATCATTCATATATGTATAATATCCGTGTTTAATTTACATGTACATGTCGTGTTAGCTCTTGTTTATTTTTTTTATATTTAGAATTTTGTGCAAATACATTAGTTTAATATATAATGATAACAATATTTATACATAACAACAACATATTGTTATATAAAGTATAAAGTATATTTTTTATAAAGTATATAATATATTTTTTTATATTTTTTATAAACATAGTGTATAAAGTTTAAGGGTATTTATTAAAATTATAAAATTATTGAAAAACATGAAAACTGGTAATTATATTCTTCCCCCCCCCCCCCCACCCTTCCCAGCCCCTTTATATTTTCATTCCCCTACCAACTCCCCCCCCCCCCCCCCCCCCCCCCCCCCCCACACTATAAAGTTTTATTAATAAGTCTTTCATTTTTTAAGTTTTTTTTATTTTTTTTACAAAACTAACACATATATTTAGCACATTAGCACATTTTATAAATTAAACGAAAATTAAAGAGTTTGATCAAGTTGAGTTTTAAATTTGATTTTTGTTGACAAACAAGCAAGCATGATTACCCGTGCGTTGTTGCGGGACGTTAATTTTTCGCGCGTTGTTGCGAGTTATTATTATTATTATTATTTTTTTATTTTGTGCGAGTTTATTTTTCGGTCTTATGTTTAATAGTTTGTTTTTTTATATGGGCTTATGTGTTGGACCTCATGGTTAAAGGTTTCTTTTTTTGGCTATATGTTTTTTTTAAAATATAATTTTATGGGATTACGTGTGCCTTAAATGACAATCGCGTGTTACTGCAGGGCTTTTTTATTGTATTTTGTGCGAGCTTATTTTTTCGGTCTCATGTTTAATAGTGCGGGTTTATTTTTTTCGGTATCATGTTTAATACTTTGTTTTTTTTCTTTATATGAGTTTATGTCATGCGCGTTGTTGCAGGGTGTTAATTTATATTTTATTTTTTTGCGAATTTAATTTTTTTGGTCTCATGTTTAATAGTTTTTATTTTTATTTTTTATATGGGCTTATGTGTTGAGCCTCATGTTTAAAGGTTTGTTTTTTTTTTTGGCTATATGAGATTTTTTTTAATATAATTTTATAGGATTTGGGTAAATATGTGTTATATATTTAGACTTATAGTTTTTAGTGGCGTAAAATGACACCGTTTAATACAATCTATAGTTGTACGTTTGTGATTCTGTCGATTATTTTAAAGTTGAATTGGTACTTTTGTAATATTTCCCCCCCCCCCCCCCTCCCCACCCACCCTATTTTGTTCCCAAAAAAACAATTGGGGGGGGGGGTGGGGGGGGGGTGGGGGGGGGGGGGGGGGGGGGGGGGGGGGGGGGGGGGGGGGGGGGGGGAGGGGGGGGGGGGGGGGGGGGGGGGGGGGGGGTGGGGGAGGGGGGGGGGGGGGGGGGGGGGGGGGGGGGGTGGGGTGGGGGGGGGTGTGGGGGGGGGGGGGGGGGGGAGGGGGGGGGGGGGGGGGGGGGGGGGGGGTGGGGGTGGGGGGGGGGGGTCGGCCCAAAGTGGGAGCCCAATAAACTGGCCCAAAGTTAATGCCATAAGCCTAACACTGTAGCTACAGGCCCAACACTGTAGTTACTGTTAGGGGTGAGCAGAAGAAACCGAAAAAATCAAAACCGAACCGAAAACGATATAACGAACAAAAAATAAAACGACCGAATCTTAGAAACCCGATGATTGGTTTTTATTTTTTCAAAAACCGAAAAATTCCAGTTCTGTTTCGGTTTTTGTTCAAAAACGATCCTTAAAACCGAACCAAACCAGGTTTTATTAATAATATATTTAATTAATATAATATAAATATATAAATGATAACTAAAAAATTTGTAATTTATATTTATTTTATCGATGCCCAATTATTATAATATAATCTTTATTCTTAAGGTTATATATAAGTTTTGTCGTGTACGTGTGTTTATGTCTTTACAATGACAATGATCATACTATGTGTATTTTCACATGCATGTGTGTCTCTCATTTATATGTGTATAATTGTAAAAATTTGTGTAAACATTATTAGGCTTGTATTGACAAAAAAATTAAAAAAAAATAACCAATGTTCTACGTAAAACAAGTTTATTAATATAAATTAGCAAAAACCAAATTTAAACGGTTTGAAACTGAAAAAACCGAAAAACCGAACCGCAAAAACCGAGAAACCGAAAAAACCGAACCGCCAAAAACCAAGCGGTTTCGGTTTTTGGTTTTATAAAAACCGAATATTTCGATTCGGTTTCGGTTTTAGCCAAAAACCGACCCAAACCGAACCGTGCACACCCCTAGTTACTGTTACTCACTCTTTAGGATATAGACTAATAATATGAATGCTTAATATTAAGTTTCAATATTTCTATTTGTGAAACTCTTTTATTATGAAAGAGATGTCTCACATTTTTATTCGAAACACCCCTTCAGGTATGTAATATTCAAACATCTCAATAAGATTTTACGCACCTTTGCACATTCATGTCAAACAAAACAATAAAACATCGGCCTAATTGATGTAACCAAACTTGCTCTCAATGCAATCAGTTCGTTGGCATTCCAATGTCGTCAATACTATTAGGGCTTCACTATCAACTCTTTCACTGCTTGGCTAAAAATGTTTCGTTATAACATTATCGATGTTTAGTAGAAGACGGATTTGTTATATTCAATTTTTTTGAATATGAGGTGAAGAAATCTGTATGTTTAGGAGATGACAAACTTTAAATTTGGTTTGAAGGTGATAGGATTGGTTTTATGTCTTTAAAGGTGATGATAAGATTGGTTTTATGTCTTTAACGAGTTGGAAAATGACCCGCGCGTTGCGACGAGGGCTAACATGTTATCTAGACCCAACAGGAGCAATCCTCTATGCTTAATATATACTACTATACAAAAACACATACTGTTTGTTTACAAACATCGTAGACTAAAATGCTCACCCACAACAAATAACCTACTCAGCTATTAGAAAAACATACTATTGGCATTTTTGAAGGAAGAACTAACAGCGCCCTCACTTGCTCAACGGTAAGACTTGTTAAGGAATCAATATTTGCCATATATCCCTCGAGGTACTTTCGACCTCTAGCTAGTAGTACACTGAGGTAACTTACAACTATCGAAATGGAATACCAAATTGTTGCCACATCTCCTAAAACTGTTTGACCTGCACTCTTTAGCGACACATGTACTGGTCGTTGTTTCATATCTGCACGCACGCTAACGGTTTCCTTTTGTGGCTACCTAGCAAAATAATAAATTATCAACGATTAATATAACTCAAAAGTTATGATTTACTCTGGATGACTTTCAATTCATTGCCTTGAGTCCGGTTTACTTTGAGTCTAGCAGCTAAACTCATTTGTCCCGTGCATATTAGTTAAAAAGCAAGAAGTTATACTTGAGCTCCTCATAATAAATGGCAAGGGGAATTACTTGTGATTTCTAACGTCCACAGTAGCCCCTGGATATTTAAGCAAAAGAGGCGTGGGAAAACGACACCAATTCTGTCCAATAACACCAAAAACCTCAGGCGCGTTGCATCTTCCTCCTTCTGTTTAACGTACAACATTTTAATCAAAGTTTTTCTCATTTGTCCTGTGCATATTGGAACCCGTGTCTTGTTATAGAAAGATAAAAACTTAGATTAAAATGTTGTACGTTAAGACAGATTTCAGATGTAAAAGTGTACACACCATTGCTCTTCATCAAATTAATATTACCAACAAATCAATAAAGTTTAGTAAGAACCAACTTTTATGTCATAGGACATACTTTCGATTGGCATTGTTAAGGGCCTATGATATAAGATTGTAATAAAAGTATTTGGACTAAAAGTAGGTTCGTCTTACATTCAATTTACCCAAATACATACAACTTTGACTTAGGTAGCAATAAAAAGTAGAAAAAGACCAGTTAATGGTTTCTTAATGGAGTTTTAATACTCCAAGAGTATGGAAACATATATTTCGATGCATATACAAACACAGGAGAATGGAACAAAATTTGGATACAAAAAATGAAAGATGAACACGATTTGGGTCTACAAAAACTATTGCTTTGCAATTATTGTTTTATAAAGTAAGTAAAACAGCACTAATGACAAAGGTCAGGTTAAGCATACCAGATTATTACAATGGGACAATATAGATAGTTAATAGCAGATCCCATATCCCACCCTCTGGTGGGATTGGGTATTTTTGTTGTTAATCAGTCACTACACAGATAATCGGGTCGTTTATTTGGTTATAAACTTGTAAAATAAGCCCTTTGAAGAAAAAAAGTTTACAGAATGCAATAGCAACAATGAGTATTTGATGCGGTTAGACATGTAAACGCACGACATTATTTAGGATATATCGAAAATAGCTCATTGAACTACATGTTGGAGATATACGTACATGTCTGTTGTTCATGTGTGATGCGGAAGAACTTGATTGTATCTGCGTGGTCACACCTATATTAGTAACAACCACGGATAAGTCAGTATTACAACCACGGATAAGTAAACAATAGCAATATAAATTGTTACTTGTCAATTGTCATGGTTCAGTATTACAACCACGGATTACAACCACGTAAATTGTTTACTTATCATGGTTCAGTAACTACCACGGATAAGTCAGTATGTTACTTATCATGGTTCAGTTACAATAGCAAAGTAACATAGGATAAATACACAACATTACATTGGCGTGTGTAAATAGTGTAAAGGGCCAAAGGCTCGCCCCATTTAACCCAACCACCAATTTTTCCTTCACACTTGCATAAACATATAATAAACCAAACATCATATAGACAAAAAAGAGAGAAATCTAATTGACCTTCAACCCGAACACGATTTGATCCCACGGAACCAATATCTAAGGCGCATGAGTTTACGCAACTGGCGGAGCATTGTTGATGCGAGCAACTGTCACAAACACAGTCGATACCGAAACCATTGCACGAAGGACGCTTCCTTGCATCTTGCTCCCAGACATAAAAGGTAAACTTAAACCTTAGAAATCATTCGTTTTTGTTCATCAGGCAACTTAAGATTATTATGTTTGGTCCATAGGTAAACTGTTAGCGCAGATGTCAGATACTTCACCGCCGTGTGAACGACGGTACGGAAAATTATACCACTTTTTATCAAGCCAGTGAATCTGATGCAAACCTCTCCAAATAAACCTAATCCCTAAGACCATGTACATCGTGTTGCTTGACAATTCAAACAACAACAAACCTAAAATAAATTACCCTGTAAATACAAATTATTAGATTTATAATCTCATATACAACTTTGCTGGTGACAATATATAATACCAGCTCAACCTACCCACCCCCCCCCCCCCCCCCCCCCAAATTCATAGCAGTTTATTTTTGTATAGGCTTTTTCTTTTTCTTCATACAGGCATTACTCCACTGCATACAAACAGAAAACCGCAATAATGTTGTTTAATATGCCACAATAAGTAATTCATTCACTATGACAAAAGACAACTTTACTTATTTGGAAGTAACTCCATGAGTTTTGTACAGGCATACACGTTGTGCTCTATTCTTAAATCCTTATGCACAGGCATACACGTTTCATATCAGATTGCCACGTTGTGCTGCTCAACACGTTTTTGGCATACACGTTTCCAGGCTCCTATGATAAAGGTATTGTTGCCATTTTGTCGAAAATCGATACCGACTACTTAGACCATTAAACTAATGTCATCAGTATATGTTGCTTATCATAAAAAGGTGACTTGTTTCAACTGAATTCACAATAAGCATAATAAACAATAAAAAAAAGAAAATAAGTATATGCTGCTAAAACCGATCATCCGAAAAGCGCCATGACGAAACATATGGAAAACATCACTGAAAGAAGTCCTAATTCAAAAATCTTTTCCTAACTTCAAAACATTAGATACGTATGTAATGCAAGACATTTTTAATGAGTTAGTAAATGCTTGTATCCTAGTAAACAACCCTCTTCCTAAAATCATCCATGTACGACAACAATTAATTCCAATAAATTATATTTGGATCTCTATATCTATTTAGCTTCATATTGTTCTCACTTTCATCAGATTCTTTCTACACAACACAATAATCCAATAAATTTCACAAATAGACCACTAAAAAGATGAAACAAAGTTAGTAATTTACTTACTTTTCTGCAGTAGATTTTCTACCAACTGGTTCACTTTAACGGTGTTGGTGGCCGGAGTTATTTGTAGTGACGGTGAATCTTGATTTTAGAAAGATGTGGGAGGCGGTGAATCCTGTGTGTTGATTGATTGTTTATGAAGAATCGAGATATAAACACAGGTGTATATTAAGATCATGCCACACGGGCCAAACAAGCAGGCCTTAGTAGCCCAAACGAAAAAACTCGGGCTTTTGTCCTCATCCTCCATGATGAGTTTTAGTATATAGATAACAAGATGGAATTGACCCGTGCGTTGCGGCGGGCAACTTTTTCTGCGACCTTTTTTTTATGTAAGGGTGCAGTTAACTGATCATGTAGGATAATACCAGTCCAAATATTCAAAAACAGAACAATTAACAATACAATTTTTGACACCGGAAGCATGTATTCAAAGATCATACCACATCGATAATGGCAATAACTAATTATACAACTTTTAAGCCGATCATCAGTTATTGAGATCAGACCAGAAAAACATGCCATGCCAACGTAAAATACACCATAAAATGTATGCATATGTAACAGCGTAAGTGCATTCCTGCTATGTTTTACTTAAGGTATATCAATAATGGACGTCGCTTTTACAAAAAAGCGTAAGCAAAACCTGTACGCCTTTAACTATTGTGTGAGGACTGAGATTGCGGTTTCAGTGTTAGCGATGTAGTACGCGTCGGGTGTTCGTGCCCATGATGTATTTTCTCGATCGGTTTCATATGTTGTACCAGTACTTCTGCATCAACTCTCGCGCCTGCAAAAGCAATCTCAGTACTTTTTCATGAGGAATAAATAGATAAAAAATTTGATAATCAAGTCCACTACAATTAAAGAAAAGGTAGCTGAGACCACACTCCAATTGCACTCATAAGGTTACATGAATCATCATCAAATTAATAGGGATCAAAGTAGCAAAATCCCACACTAAGAGTAACAAATTGTCTATGATAAATTGATAGCAGCAAAGAAACTTGTATAACCAAAACTCACTTCCTTTCCATTTATTCTTTCTTATCTTTAAAGATTAGATAGTATTAATGGCCACTACAACTTATTTTCTGTGCAAACTCAGTTTGCAAATTCATTGACAAAATATTGATGACGAAAATAAGAGGAAAACTTGAAAAAACTACATCTAACTAATTTTCAATTCTGCAATGGAAACATTTAAAGTATTTACCTTCGGGTGATGCAATATCAGCTGCTCGGTTGCTCGGTTTGAAATGCATCTGCTCAAATATACCGTACTCCATCCTAAAATTTCCTGGAATAGTCAATCATTAATTTCAACTACCCATATTGCTTAAAGAATCAGTTTTGTATAATTATAACAACTATTTTCTTTAGAAGCATACTTATTTTTATTGAAAATAATCCAATTACCTGTGACGCATGTTGGTGTTTCTTATTCAACGCGCAGCCTAATGTTAATAGCCCTGCCATGTTTATAAAAATTCATTAGGGGTGTGCTATTAACTTTTGGCATTATGAACATGGTCTATTACAAATGGAGGTTAGTTTGATCTGTATCATGTTGTTTTGGTATAGTTAAGTGGTTAAGGGGTGTTTGGGATTGGTTGGTTATGGATTTTTATAAAAAAATATGGGTGTGATGGCAGGGCAACGTATCCTAAATTTGTGTTTGCAGCCACCGCGGTGTCCAATCCTGATAGTTGCATTTGAATCGAATCAAGTATCAGGTAACGCGGCTGACACCTTTTTTTACCCACCCGGAAGGCAAACACTATTGCTAAAAGGTGCAACATTAAAGGTAATCCTTTGTTTATTTGACAGGCAAACACTATTGCTAAAAGGTGCAACATTAAAGGCAAACACTATCCGCAGGCTCACACCACCCTCATGCTCCATGTGTGCAATTGTGCAGCAATTCTCAACTTTTGACAAAAAAATGAGGTACTGAAATTTAAAAAATCCATTTTCATTAGCTTATAAGCTTATCAACTTAATGTCTTATGGCTTAATAAAGTCAATAAGCCTAAAGTAATAACCTAATAACTGACGAACCAAACAAATATGCTAATCCAAAGACCCGCTAAAATAGTACGGCACTGAACGAATTTGCAAAAATTTACAGGTATTCAAAGGACATCAAATTTACCTCTTCTACAATCACTTCCTCTGTTTGGCTTTCAAGAACCACATCGAGAATAAGCACACAAAAGCTATGTACATCCACTTTTTCAGTACCTAACATCAAATTTACCCATGTCAGACATAAAGGTTCAAAGTTTATGATAATTTAAACAAACTCCATATCAAATATGAAATTAAGCTTCATTTTTTATAAAAAAGAATCAAACTTTAAGATCATATAAACAAAACCTATCGGGAATTTACACTAACAAACTTTAAAAAAGTTAAAGGTTCTTACCAGCAACTTCCGTGTAACCACCAGTGAATGCTATAACCCGACTTTGATATGTCTATGTGTGGAACGGGGATTTGGTGGGAGGGGTGGAATTTTGGTACTGTGGAGGATGAAGATGGTTCGGGAATGTGCAGTACTATCTTCAAGAGGATAAGAAGGAACCAAACAGAATGAAACAATGGTCGGTGTCCCAAATAGGAGGCAACAAATAGCCCAACGAAAAATCAGCCTAAATCTGTCTTATTTTGTCGTGACCCGTAGAGATGAAAATCCAAACCGGTTTTTTAAAAAACCGGTCGAAAAAACCGAAACCGGTTTTTTAAAAAACCGGTTTTTTTTAACCGGTTCGGTTAAATATAACCGAACCGGTTAGACCGGTTTTCGGTTTTTTTGCAATACCGGTTTTTTACCGGTTATAAACGGTTTCAAATAAAAATCGGTCCAAAAAACCGGAACCAGTTTTAAAAAAAAACTGTTTTTATTTAACCGAACCGGTTAGACCGGTTTTCGGGTTTAATAAGAGACCGGTTTTCGGGTTTAATAAGAGACCGATTTTTTACCGGTTTTAAACCCGGTTTTTTAAAATAACCGTTTTTTTTATTTCAATTTTTTTTATATTCGTTTAAAAAAAACCGGTTTTAACCGGTTAAAAAAACCGGTCAACACTAGCCGTTATATATTTTTTTTTAAAAACTCGGTCTTAACCGGTTTTTTCCGATTTTTGTATTATTTAATTAAAAGTTATGGTTGTATAATTGTATTGTTTAATTAAAAGTTATGGTTGTATTTTTTTAGTATGTTTCCGGTGCAAATAAAAAGTTATGATTGTATTTGTTTAGTATGTTTCCGGTGTATTGTTTAATTAAATGTTTGATAATTAACAAGTTTATTAAATAAATGTTCGAAGTTTTAAATTCCGAAAAAAACCGAACCGGTATAAAAACCGATTCCGAACATTTATAACCGAAAAAAACCGAACCGGTAAAAAACCGATTCCGAAAATTTATAACCGAAAAAAACCGATTCCGAACATTTATAACCGAAAAAAACCGATTTCGGAAAAACCGAAAAAACCGAAACCGGTTATTAGAAAAACCGGTTTTTTTAAAACCGGTTTTCTAATAACCGAAAACCGGTTTTAACCGATTTTTTTGCACCACTAGTAGAGGGTGTTGGTTGGTTCATTTCTCACACACTTAATCTAATATTTCTCTCTTACTTTCTCTCACTAGAAATAACCTTCCATCTTTTCTCTCTCTAGTTCTTATCTTATGTTTGTTATAAAGATTAGACAAAACATGTTTTCTACAATTGGTATCAAGAGCCATATGGTGATTTTATAGGTTTTTGTATGTGTTTTTGATTTTTTGTTGCGTCTTTTTGGTATCGAGCACCCAAGAAGGTTTTTTACTCTTTTGTGTGTT
>BQNB010049680.1:12500-17155 GCA_026074375.1 Tanacetum coccineum | reverse complement strand
AAATCGCCCGTTCCAAAATATAAAGATGCCCAGAAGAACCCAAAAGCTGTATATTTTTTGCCCAAATAGCCCATTTCTATGAGACTGGGCGGAGATTGCCGCCTCTAATTGATATATTTCTTTGAATACTAATCGATCTCCAACATCACCTTCCATTTTTAAAGAGTCTATCTGGCCTACTTTCGTAAGATCTCGACTGTGCATGGGATTAGTATTACAGTTTTATTATTTTGACTAGTCAGGGAAGGTGATATAATAAACATTGAGAAGGTTTAGGATTAAGAAGTAACTCACTCGATGACAACATACACTTCGGTACATCCAACTGAACGATACTCAATACCGCTATATTCTTCGTACCCACTAATTTCAATCCGACTACGTAGCCAATGGATTCCTGTCATTAAATGAAATTGTATAATTGCAATGTTTGACTACACACAGAGTGCAAGAGAAATCGAATAAGAATTTCTAAAAAAATGATTTTATACAAATATATCATGTATGTAGGAATGTGTTCCAATGAGATGTTACGACCCCCGATCCAAGGAACCACTTTCAGAGCCTATTCACCATATTTTACTTCAGCAGGAGATACTAAAACATCAATCCCTCTGAGCGGCAGTGCCGACAACTTACCACATCGGGAATAAGCTTTGCAGTTTCTGCAGTTCGCAATAAAAAATAAAGAAAAAATTAATACTTGAAATGGCTATACAACATAAAAGTATCTAGACGATGCATAATTACCCATCCGGTATGTGCACATGTAAGCGGCGATTTGGCCTCTTCCACAACCCTTCAGTCTTGGAAACGCTCACTGTGATAACTGAAGATCTGAGCTCAGCCACATATGTTGTCAGGAGACAAACTCCATTAATATATTCATAGCTTTCTCCATCATCTTCGAACATAACACCTTCAGCTTTACCTGCAGTTACAACTTTAGCATTATACTTACAAATCAGAAGAGAAAAGTAGAATAGACCTGAATACAACGGCCACAAATCATTACCGTTTTCATCTAAGGCAACAAGCAATGACAGATCATCATTTGGATTAGCTTCGCCAACATGTTGATGAGCCGGACCAAACGGGATAATTGATCCACCACGTTGCCGGTAAATCCTGTGGAATCCACAAAATTATGAAACCATCCGTAAAGAACATATTATTAGTTAACGTATTATTAGTACTGCTTGTATGTGTTAAATGTCAGATGTATATGGAATTATATAATCCTTATAAGAAAAAGAGAGCCTCGCATATACAAGAAGGAATTCTCATTTGTTCTTAATCGAGGATCCTTCGAATCTGTAAATAAAATATGATGATGAAGCAAACCAGATTCTAATGGATAAAAAAACTGGTTTATAGCATATATCAAGGCATACCAGCGAAAAAAGTAGGAGATGCCACTAGAGAACCTTGTGTATGTGCCAAGTAAAAAAGTGTAGGCATAAGATGGTACCGCCTCTTTAGTGCTAAGCCACAAACTTCCTCACACTTTTTTAACATTGGCACATACACAAGTTTGTAATATGAAGTTTGACGTGGCAATCAGATTTGTTATTTCTTCATATTTTAACATTTTAAGTCAAGAATTCTGAAAAGACCCTTACCTCCTCCCCGAAAGACCAAGGCTCATGGTCAATGGTTTCCTTCTGTGAATGTCCACGAGCAAATGGAACCATCTTCCGAATAATTTTGGTGTCGCATTGCCATCAAAACCACCAATGTCGGGACCGGAAAGTAATGGAATCATCTTTGTTTTAAACCATGCTAAAATCAATGCTAATAGATCTTGTAAACATTCAAACTTTAAGGTAGACTTTAATGTAAACTTAAAAAAAAATAACTTGTAAACCTCATCTTTAAGGTAAACTTTAAAAAATAGAGGGTACATCTGACCTCGCAATAGACAACTTGCTGTCCCGCAATATCTTCACAAGTCTTTTTTTTTTTCATTTTTTTAACATAATATAAACTAATATTAAAATACCATATATTACAAATGCGAAACGAAGTACAAATACAATACATTACGAAACGAAATAAAAATACGACAAATATTACAACCGAAACGAACAAAAAATACGACAAATATTAAAACCTACGATACAACAAATAATAAAAACTCGGATGAGCCAAAATATTTTGCTCGGATCTCGTCTTTGAGTTTTTCGATATTAGTGGCATGTTACGGCCTCATCCCATCGATATTAAAATTAAGAAACTTCAATTCCTCGAACTTTTTTTGTGTATCGAGAATATCAAAAAAAAAAAATTCACATTCAATCCTTAATTCTTCTTGGACCATTTCCTTGAAATCTTCTCCTCCCATCGAAGATGATCCAGTAGATCGGGACGAGTCAGATTCTTGACTCTTGCTAGGTCGTGGCTTGCCGGGAGGACGCGGTATTGTGTCGCCTCGAAATAGTTCGTTCGACTTTTCAATGTACTCGGCGGTACGAACGCGTCTTCCGGGTACAACGGCTTTGATACCACGCCATTTGTGATGATTTTTCAACACATCCCACGCTTCATAATGGACAAATGCAAACCCATAATTTTCGAAAAACGTCTTGTAACAACGAGCAAGCCACGTTGAGTCGTTTTCACCACTCATCTATGCATGTTCCTAGACAATCCTGACAAATTTGTTGCAATCACGTGTCAAAGTTGTCCACTTTCCCATAATCATATCCTTTGTACGTTGGACGGATGCTTGACAGTTGTATTCACTAACAACTTTACCTAAAAACGTCTTATTAGTTTGGTCAACGCCGGTACATGGGTCTTCCGAAATTTCTACATACGTTTCGGCCAAAAGTTTTTTTGTTATTCTTGTGTCCGCCGGGTATATGTGATGTCGGTTTTCTTTGGTCGGGGTTTTCTTCCTTTGCCTCTCGTCACTTTTCCTTTTTCGACGGGAGACGACTCGGATTGTGAAGCTTCTGTCGGTGAGTGTGGTGGTAAGTTCTCGCGTAAACGTTGTTGTGGTGGTTGTGAAGAAGTGCCGAGATTTATTTGATTATATTGTTGTTGTTGGTATTGTATGTACGCCATTTGATTATATTAATCTTGGTTCATTGGCGGTGCGTACGTCGGTTGTGGAAAATATGGCGTCGGGTTTACATATTATGGTGGGTAAGAAGGCGTTGGGTTTTGAGACGAGTGGGCGGGGTATTGAGAAGAATGGTCGAGATATTGGGACATTATGTCACACCCCGTAAATTTCAGGTCAATATTTTAAACTATTCCGATTTTTATTTTGAATTTTATCTGTTACGTTTGAATTTAACCTAAAACCGAGGGGTTATCCCGTGTAAATCTGAAAAACGTCATCGGATGCGTTCCGGCTTCGGATTTTGGTTAGTCTAGATATTATATGCAATATTTTATCATTTTAAAGTGTTACGTAGTTTACGTCCACTCCCGGTATTGAATTTTACGTTTAGCGTGTAATTTACGTTTTTCGCGTTTTTGAGCAAACGAAACCCCGAAAACTCGTAATCTTTTCGTGTAAGCTCTAGTTATCGATCATGTCGAGTTTGGAAGTCAAAATTCCGTGATCTTCCTTCCCCCTCTTGTGAATTCGGACGACCAAGAAACCAAAACACAACAACAAGTCTCAAAATTAATTCATAAGGAATCTTTATGCTTTAATTTGAAATGTTTGGAAGCATTAGGCATGTAAGGTTGTGTGTAAGTGTTCTTATCTTCATGCATGCAAACTTTGAACCACAAACCCACTAGCAAGAATCAAGGGCATTTTATTTATTCAAATGGCTAGTTGGTTAACCATAATCCCCTTTGGCTTGTTGCGTCCGCACCTCACCACACTCACCTTTGGTGTGTGTTGGTCACCTAGTCCAATTATTCCTTCCTTGATAAGTCTTGGCTCTTAAAATGTCTCTAAACCTAGTTTGTCCCTATATAAGTCTTATCATATCACACATTAGGTATTCATTTCATTCCAACAAAGCCACCAAAAGATCTCATCTCTCTTTTTCTCCTCTCTTGGCCGCGGACATCAACACATACACATTCCATACTTTTGATTTTGTTCAAGATTCATTCATTTCAAGATCATTTTTAGCAATATCTAAGGGTGTTCTAAGGGTTTGATCATTTGTTTCAAGGGTTTATTAAGATTCAAGACTCAGGGTTTGATCATTTTTGGGTTTTATTAAGATCATAATATTTTGGATTAGATCTTGTGTTTTCTTGGCTCATTTTGTTCTTGTAAGTGTTCTTTTCTATTTATTGTGATTTCTTTATGGTTCTAATGCAAGTTAAGCCTTATGTGTTTGTGGTTTTTGAAAATAAACAAGTGAATATATAAACTAGTATTATATTATGCTTCTTTGATTTATAAAAGGTTTTGGTTGTGAGTATGAGTTGATTTGTGTGTTGTAACAATAGAAATATTAGGATATGGTTAGTATTGATTGTGGTTTTGATGGCGAAATATTGGTGGATAAAGACTAGGGCTAGAATAGGCACTATTGTGAAGTTCGGGTGGATTTTTAGAAGCGTTTGCGAAATGTATAGTTGCTGATCCGATTTTGTTTTGGGGTTTTAGTAGACTTAAAAATGTGTTCATTAGTCGAGAAAGTAGTTTTTGGAGAGAATATTCCGTATAGATAGAT
>BQNB010049680.1:0-5000 GCA_026074375.1 Tanacetum coccineum | reverse complement strand
GTAATTAGGATAGTCATTTGTAAAAATCTTCTGTACATCATATAATTTAATTAGACGTTTTCTATGAATTTTATGTAATGTTGAAGGTTTGTGTTTATTTACTTATTCATTATTGTTACATTTTATGTAGACGCTGAAGGTTTGGTGAGAAAAATTGAGATGGTAATCATGCAGACGAAAATCATTTTCCGAGCCGATATTTAGGACCCTGTTGTCATGCGTTCTGGTCAGTTGGATTGTAAGATTGAATTTCCTTATCTCACTGAGGAAGCAAGGGCCCGGATCTTGTAGGATGTCTTTACAGAAGTCATCCGTGATCGCAGGTGCGATTCTCGGTCTATAAACGTGTATCTTTTTGTTTCTCCGTTAAAACAACCAAATCTAAAACATGTGTTTAATCTTTTATGCGTGTGTATTTTTTTATGGTCTATATAGAAGGTGGGTACCCAAGAACCGAGGTAGCACATATCCCACGGACATTAGTGACTACAGCAACAACTGGCCTGAAGACACTTTGGTTAGAGCGGTCTAACAGATTCCTTTGGTTTTGACTACATTGGCGCATTTCTTCATCACGTAAGCTCTAATATTATCTTTTGCCTAATTTTAATAAATATGATAACTAGACATTTAAACATGGTCTCTTTCATTATGATATGATCTATTCAAATGACGATCATGTTAAATATAAAGAAAGAATTTTGACAAACATGGGCCCTTTCAATATAAAGAAGCAAACAAATTGTAAGCCTGAAATAACACAAGTAAATGATACTAAAATCATGTATCCACTTAAAAATCTCCATTACTGTGTTTATGAGTTCTGACTGAAAGTATTTGTGGGGTATCACTAAAATATTAGTCATCATGTTATTTATGCGTCAACGAAATTAGGCTGAAACATGGTCACTATATATGTATTTTAATGAGGTATATCTTTCTACATGGATGATATTATAAGCTGCTAAATCGCCATAAGTTCTAATTTTTGTTGTGTGAATGAAAATAGGTTAGAGATCAAGTTGAAGAGCTTATTTGCATTGCATGTATAGGTTGAGAAATAGGTTGATAATCTCAAAAGCTTATTGCATCGGGGGTGCTCTAAGCTTAGACACAAACTCCCTTAGGCACTTATGAGCTTATTTCGAGTGTTTGGGTAAAATTACTTAGTTTTTTTACTTTTAGTACATTAAGACTTATAAAACTAAATAATCTACAAGCTGCTGAATCGGTATAAGTTAAAAGCAAATGTGTTTATGAGTTATGACTGAAAGTATCTGTGGGGTATCACTAAAATATTAGTCATCATGTTATTTATGCTTCAAAGAAAGTAGGATGAAACAAGGTCACAAACTCACAATATATATGTGTTTTTATAAGGTATATCTTTCAATATGGATGATGTTGTATTGATGTTAAATTTTTTGTGTTAACATATATGATGTAGACCCAAAAGGGACCCAAGCGCCAGAGGGATGAACCCCATAATAAGCGTTTGGAATTCATTCCTGGATTAACATTCTCCATTATTTGCATGGCAAAATGATACTTAAATCACATATAGTAGTAATTAAGATGTTTATACCGAAATCAATTTGTATTGACGAAAAACGCTTTATATGAGCACTTTTAGTCTGCATTGAAATTTGTAACAAAGACAGTAAAATATATATTTGAGTAATTCTGTATTAGTCTGGATTGAAATTTGTAACAAAGACAGTAAAATATATATTTGAGTAATTCCGTATGCCATTCTCATCCAGCAAAACGGACTGCTATGAAATGCCATTACCATTTGCGACGCCTAATAATCATCCCGCAACAACACGCGGGCAGATACCCTCGTATGTTTACAAAACCCAAGAGGAGGGTCACTATAAAAGTTCAAGATTTAAAAATCTCGAGTCCTTTAACACACAATGATAAAAAATATCACATTTTTAAGTAATTAAATATGAAAATTACATACTTCCTTCGTCTCATATTAAATATACAATTCTAAAGTTTTTTTTTCAACTGTAACTTTAAATATTTTTGTTTATATTATATGATACTTGATGCATAATATATAAATAGATTAACTTTTAAATATATTTTCGTTATTTTAATTTTATAACAATATATAATAAAAACAAAAACATTTAAGGTTAAAATTGAAGAAGAAAAAAAATTCAAAGTTAAAACTGAACATATAATATGGGACGGACGGAGTAATAAAGATAGAAAAGAACTTACTCCTGTTGTTGGATCGTTTGTTTGTTTGTTCTGGTTTTTGTCTTTTCGGGTAAAGGTTTATATCCGGTGAAAATTTCCTTTTTTGTCTTTGACTTTTATAAACTGATCACAAGTAGGGGTATTCAGAATTCGGGTAATACTCGCAAGAACCGAAAATCGAAACCTAAACCGAACCGGATTTGTCAAAACCAAACTGAATCGAATTAAATATTCGATTTTCGGTTTAGATATAGTTTTGGCATTCTAAATCGAAAACCGAATCGAAAATGAATTTATATAATATTATTTTATATTTATATATATAAAAATGCACTTTTTAAGTTAAAATTTTTTTTAGATAAAAATCTATACAATTAAATTTACAAAAAAAATATAAACTATGTAATTTGGGGTTTTCAGAAACCGGTTCAAACTCAATTAGATTTCGGTTCGTTTAAATATAATTTAAAATTCGATTCGGTTCGTATAATTTTTTTAACCAAATAAAGCGAACAACCCAAAATTGATGAACCAAAAATATTTGGGCCCAGCAAGCCCACATACATTTTAACCTAAAATCCAAACCCTAGTGGTATAAAACTCACACTTACAAAATGCCTCCTCATTTCACACTTACTACCTCACCACCAAACAAACACTCTGACCTAATTGGAACTAGATGTTCTTATGAATTTTGTTTTTTTTTCACAAATCTTACATAAAATCTCACCCATGTCGGAGGTCTTAACTTTTCAAAGCCATCATCTTCCATCTAATCGACGTCTCAACAACGATGGTCTCCTAGTACGTCCTCTGTTACATCGACACTCAGCCTCGATTTCCCTGTTTAATATGAGTTGCTGGTGGCAACCCGGATAAAGGTAGACAATAGTTTAAGTGTATTTGTTAGGCGTTATTTTGTTAATTGATTTTTTCTTTTGAATGGCAGTGCTCATATGCATCACTATTTGGCTTTTGAGTATAGATTATTGCAGTGCTAAAATTTTCCCTTTTTTTCTTGTTTACACACCTATCATAATAACTACCGGTGATAGATTAGGGTAGAATCAGTTTTGTATGTATTTTAAAACATATGACCTATATGATTTTAAGAGTGTAATAATAATTTAGTAAACCAGTTAATTGTTACTTTGTAATGTAATGATGCGATTTGAATTAAGTCACAAAACACAAGTTATATGGTTTGATTGCGGTAAGTTAAGTAAACTGTAAATGTTATGTAAAGCCTAGTGATCGGTTTTCTTTGAGGTTATTTGTTAGTTAGAGTTGTTTGTAGATTAGTTTGTAATGTTATGATGCGATTTGAAATAAGTAAAACACATATTATACCAGCTATTTGCTCTTTAGTATCACAATACCTTAAGTTGATTATTCCACTTTGCACCAGTTCACGAAGAAAATGGAACACCATCTTTAAATTGTAACACCATCTTTACTTGCATAACCTACTCTTTTCAACCCGATTGCTTGTGTTGAGCTCCCTGCAGCTGCAACAAAAGCTTCTGTAGTAGATAATGTGACAATTGGTTGTTTTTTGGACAACCATGACACAACACCATTACTTAGCATGAACACGTAGCCTGAGGTGCTTCTTCGATCATCTGTATCACGAACATAATTGCTGTCTGTTTAACCAATGACCCCTCCTTTTCTTGTTTGATACATGACTCAGAACTCCAATGTTCCCTTTAGATACCTCAATCTCCTCTCTTCAATACCTTTGTGTATGCTATTATAAGCATTTCTCCTTCTTCCTCCCCTTCATTGTCATCAATGGCAGTATCGTTTGTCTCCTTATTCCAGTCCGGGAACTCGAACTGATAATGTCTAAGTTTGTGACACTTATAGCACTCAACCATGTCTCTGGACTGCATGGTTCTTCTTCTTCTTCCGCGACCTCTTGGAGAATACCGTCCACCTCTTCTACCACCTCGACTATCGTCAAATGTCACCTTCAACGCTTGTATATACTCACCATCATGACTCCTTTTGAACTTCTGCTCATGCACCAGTAGAGAAATTTAAAGTTCATCTAATGTCATTTCATCCACATCCTTTGATTCTTCAATTGAGTAGACAACAAAATTTCATTTGTCTATATGTTAGTGTCCTGAATATCTTCTCAATGCAATCTTGACGTTTTCCATGGTCTCTCCATAGTTTCCCATTTCATTTGCGACAGCCAATACTCTTTCAAAGTAACTGGTAACGGATTCACCTGTTTTCATTGCTATGATCTCCTTAGCCGGTTAAGTTGCGCTCTCTTAACTCGAGCACTGCCTTGATATCTCATCTTCATCACACAACTGCTTTGAAGTTTCCTTCTTGGTAATTGTCTTTAAAATCGACTTGTCAATCGACGAAAACAAATAATTTCTCTCCCTTTTTTGGGATTCCATTCTCAACAATGATCCTATATTCCTTAGACCGCAACAAGTTCTCCATAAGGAGACCCCAGTGATCGTGATCTCCATTGAACTTTAGAATGTTTGGCTGACCGAAGCTACTTCCTTCTGTTGTCATTTTGCTTTTTTGTTTTTGGAGTATTGCTACTCGTCTTTCGCTTTATGATGGTGTTCAACACTCAGTCACACAACTATTTATCACTCTTAGGTTTGAAGTCTGGCCCCTCTAGATGAGAAGCTCTGATACCAAATGTTAGTTTGGTGTAGAGAATATCCTAACTCACAAATTAGATGAACCGACTTGTCCTTTAATTGCGTCAAAGAAATTAAATAGCCAAGCTTACAACAGAAAAATGTAAA
>BQNB010049679.1:1668-41917 GCA_026074375.1 Tanacetum coccineum | reverse complement strand
ACTAATGAGCTATAAAATGCTAGTTTTCTTCAAGACCGAGCTTCTCTTGTTAGACTGTGAAATTATGTTTCTAACAGTTTTCATGATTGATTTCATGAAGCATGACATATTTAAAGAACATCAGATATTGTGTGATTGTGACAAGAGTACAAAGCTGCCAAGGATTCACGCTTGTTTCACTTAGTACTCCTTGTATTATTTTAGTACCGCCAGAAGAAACGAGTTAGTACTGCTGGCTGTTGGTTTGTACCGCTGATTAGTGACAGAAACTGCGACGACTCAGTGACAGGAAATTATGTCACTAAAGCTTGGGAGGAAGGAGCAATTGGATTAGTGATAGTTTTTGCAACAGTGTTGTGACAGCTTAGTGACTACTTTGTGACAGTTTTGGGACAGAAAGTTGGTCACTAAAATGGCAGTTTTTAAGTTTGTACCGTTTGATAGTACCGCTTGCTTTGTCCGATATAACTAGTATGTACCATTAGTGTTGACAGATATCGGACGACACACACTTTTAGACGTGTTTGGATCTCGGATGATGATGTGGATAAAGGCTCGTATTGGTGATTATTTTTTTGATGACATTTGGTGCAATAGTCTTTGAAACGGGTATGCACATTCGGTGCAGCGATTTTCGTTCAAATATGCGACAAGGATACTATTTTGATGGACATAAGTTGATGGACACTTAAGATTGCAGGCATTGTGCCGCCTACGTATTTGATAAATTGACTATTTCATTTTGCATATTATAATGAAACATGGCGACTTCTATTAGGTAACAGTTTGATCGCGTTTTAGACGAAAGTTTGAACACAAGTGGACGATTGTTACAGTCTCGTAAAGTTGTACGATACAACTAAGCTGATAATTGCGTGGTCACGTAAGTATGGATGATGGAAGTACACCTAGATGATCTTCTTAATGATTACTGTTTGGAGCTTAATAAGTTCGAGTTCAAAGATGGTAAACATGTTCGTTTAAGGGGAAGCCTTATTTTGTTTATTTGTTACCAACTACATGCACTCCTATTTGATTATGACAAAAATCAGGACAGAGTGCATGGATTCAGGGGAAGTTCTTCATCTATATTAGCTTCAAGGAGCTTGTGCTTTATTGGTTTTGTCAATAACAACTAGGGCAGATTTTAGGAATTATACTTTGAGTTGATTATGACAAAACATTTAAAGATAAGGATCTACAAGACAAAGCTGAATACAATAATGCGAATGAAGATTAGTCAAATAGTATTTAATGCTCAGCTAAAAGATAAAGATCAACATTAAAATGCTGATTAGAGATTAGTCAAATAGTATTTATGCTGATTTATAGTTTCCCTAATTTTATATTTGATCTTATCTTGTTCTTGTTAACCCTACCCCTCTAGTATATAAAAAGGGATAGCTCTAGGTTTAAAGATCATTCAATTCACAATGTAAACCTGAAGGTGTGCGTGTGTACTCTAGGCGTCAAGTCTTTGTAAGACGCCTATGATTATAGTTAGCTTATTAGTAGCTTAGTAGTATAGTAAGCCTTTGTATCCTGATCAAATACAATGAAAGGCTTAACGTTTATTAGTAACACCTTGTTCTTAACTATGATTGTTTTATTTGTTATTCCGCTGGATCATGGTTATGATATCCTAGATGAGCATCCATGCTCTGATACCACTTGTGAGTCCCTTATTGAATAGATCTCTGCAGCCTATTAAGGATGATAGCCAAGATGTATAAATACAGTTGACTATGTAGAAACACTGATTATGAATACTATGTGTTAATGCGGAATCTTAACACAAGTACTAAGAAAAACAATGAAGAACTAAATAATAATTTCTATTAATCTGCTTTGAATGATTACAGATTACTAACTATGAGATATACTTTGTATGAGATGTATATGGAGATCGTCTGTCTAACTATGCCAAGAGGGATCCTTTTATAGACCAAGGATAAACCCTAACAGGCTTACAAAACGCGTACATATCTTTTCCTAAAATATCTCATACATATCTCTTAAACGGTACTAACTAATTTCTACTATCGGTACTAACTAACTGATCAGTACTTAACATTTTGTACTGTCAGTACTAACTATAACTATCAGTACTAACTATTAATACTGTCGGTACTAAGTTATAAAATGAATTTCCCTAACATTCCTCGCCTTAAACATGATATTGAACTCTTTAACTTCAGTTTCCTCAATTATCTCTTTAGCGAATAGAGAGGTATCCAAACACTTTTAAACATTTCTTGAGCTTTTAAAAAAAACACTATCCATCTTCTACAAGCAACAGCAACTTTGTCTTCCATAGTAACACAAAACAGCAACATCTTTTCAGCAACAATCCAACTAAGTTGGCTTTGTAGTTTTTGGCAAACTACCAGCCATTAACGGATTTGATGTTCCTTTATTACCAGAAAGCCGTTTGCTCTAGGATAGTTAACAAAAACTGTGGGGGGGGGGGGGGGGGGAAGAATTTAAAATAGAACTTATTTTAAAAACATGTGAGTTAATTACATACTGTTTTTGGTAAAACTGTCAACCATCAACGAATTGATTGTCTTTAACCAAATACCGTTTGCTTTTGGACTAGCAATGCTTCATTGCCATAACATGGTGCATTGATAAACCTGCACGTTTTACTAGCAACTATCAGCTATCAACAATTTGAATTAGTCTTTACCAAGAACTGTTTGACCTTGGACTAGCCAACTCTTCACTAATGAAGCAAGGTGAGTTGAGAAACCTACAATTTTTGGTAAATTGTCAACCATAAACGGATTTGAGAAGTCTTTACCATAAGCCGTTTGCTTATGAACTAGCCAGTTTTCTTATATGATTGGGTCTTGGCTGTTTTAAGCATAGTGAACAGATACCATTTGTTTGTGTGGTTTTTGACACCAACCTCAAAGATCTCCCATCTCCTTAAGAGTCTCATTTTTCTAACTCTGACAAGAAGCTTCTTGACAAATCTAATCAACTCTAATGCTTAGTACTGTCTTCTTCAGATTCCAACTTTAATTAAAGCATTTGCAACAGTACTTTCTTTCTCAAAGGATACTTCTTCTCTACTAGCATATGAATGACTAATCCTGCCTCAGTCACTAAAGTATGTACCCCTGAAGAACCATGTAGCTTCCAACTCACTATATTCCAATCCTGCTGTGAGTTCCAAAACTTATCTTCATCATTTTTGTTTGAATATAATCATCAAATCTCCCCAAAGTACTCTATTAAATCCTTCAGTATCGACATCTTGATATTCTGGTCATCACCATTTGATATACAACAATCAAATCATCTCTATCAAATATGGAAAGTACCCTCATCATAGTACTAAAGTATCTCTTTTGTCCATTGCTTCTAATCACCACATTTTGATTAATCTCCTCTAAGTTTTCACCTTTATCAACCTGTGGATTATTCCAAGACACTCTGTTTTTCCATTCTTGATAGGATACTTCCTGGTCAAGTATATCCTATCTACTTCTTTTTCTCATCTAGAGCTAATTGTTAAATGTAATCCAAACTCATCATCCTCTTTCTCACTATCATCCTCAGAAAGTGTTTTTGTATGAATCTTCTTTTTTTGACTTATCTTTCCTAGTACTAATTTTCTTCTTTCATCGTACTTTCTTCTTCTTTATTCTCCTCCTTGACTTCTTCTTTACTCTCCTCCTTGACCATTTCATTCTTAGAGGAATCAATTCCTTTTTCATTCATCTTTTTGACACATCTTCATTTCAACAACCCACATAGAAAAATAGAAATTCTCATCTGACCTCTTTATCTTTTTCACAACAGAAGCTTCGTAATTTCCTCAAACTTCTTGGTTTTCAATTCAGAAATGCTTTACAGTTTCCTACATGCTTCAAGTAGGTCATCATTTGATTTCTCAAACTATTCTTGTAGAATGGTTCCTGTTCTGAAAAGCTAACTGAATCTTATGTGACCACAGGAAAATTTGTCCTTGAGCATCAATTGTGTCATGAAGAACTTTGCTCTTTCTTCATGTGAATTGGCTCGCTTTCTTCTTCTTGAAGCATCTCAGCAAGAAGTCTATCAGCCTCATATTCTTGCTTTATGTCATCATAATTTTCTTATGAAGAGCTTCAGTTGGTAGCTTTTTCTCAGCTAACCTGTTCTCTCTTCTTCACCTTCCCCACAATCTTCTGTATTTTCCTAGCCATGTTTTCTTCATCACATTTGCAAGCTGTTTAACTTTTTCTCAGCTTCATGGAATACCATCCAGATTCACTTTTAGATTCATCCTCCTCTTCTATTTTCTTCTTTCCTTTGTCTTTAAAGCTCTATGTGGATAGTCCTGCACATTAAATGAAAGAGATTAGATTCTCTTAGGGACCCAAGCCTGTTTGGGCTTGAGTCTGCCTAGTGGATCTTTAAAAGTGTAACAGTTTCTAAGACTGGATCCACCATTGTATTTGGAGACATTGTGCCAGTTGTATCTTTGTGTTCTCCAATTACAACCTGTTGAGGGCTTAACAGCAGTTTCCCTTTTACCCCCAACAGCACTAACTACATTTTCCTTAGCAGTATAAACTTTTTGTTTTGAAAAATTTGTGCTAAGTACTGTTGTCTTTTTGAAAGGCCTTGAATATGGTGAATGAGTTTTGTGAAAAACATTTGCTGGTCTATCTCTATTCACAATGGGCTTAACAGTATTTATTTTCATAGCAGTACTAGTTAGTACTGTCTGACTGTTAAAACTTTGCCTAGCAGTACTAACATTTTTAGTACCGCTAGCTCTAGCAGTACTAACTGGAATTTTACCATTTCTAGTTAATACTGCTGAAGGAACAAATTGGTTTTGTTTATTCACTATTTGCACATTGTTCTAGGTTTCCCTTAGCTCCCTTTGACTAGACTTTTTGTTCCATCCATTCTTTAATTCAGCTTTTCTAGCCATATTCTTCTCATAGAAATCACAATCTCCGATTAAATGATTAAGACTTCCACATACAAAACATGCTCTTATAGTAAACCCATACCCCAACTCTTTCTTATCAACTTTAGGTTTTTAACTATGTGTGAACTGATTCTTAACAGTTTCCCTACGAGTTTTTACTTGCTGGTTAGCAAAACTAGGTGTTTCTTGTTCTTTTGTTGGTATAGACACATACTCATTTTTACTATCTGATTCATACTCCTCAATGATATGAGCATCATACCAGACCTTAGATTGACATTTTATATTAGATTCGTTGACAACTGGTTCAGACACTAATTCAGAGGGTTCTGTACTAATGATAGATTTACATGTATCAAATTCACTTGTTTGGGATTCAGAATCACTAGGTTGAGTCTGTTTTGGACCATACGTAAATTGTGAGTAATCTACTTCAATATCAGGTCCATAAGGCATATAATTCCCTGTCATGGGTGGGGGTACTGCATGCATTCCTTCAGCTGTAACAAACCTATCATACAAAGGTTGTTTTTCGAACTCACTCTCTTTATTCATCAAAACACTCTACAACACTTCATTTTCATAGCTCAAAATACCATCATATCTGTGATCCCTATACCCAAGCCCAAACTTATCATTAGCACTCATTTGGGTATTAAGCAGTTTACTAAGATTCTTAGAAGAGTTATGCCATTTTTCTACTTTAGTGCCTTTAAATCTTCTTCATTTTTTGAAGCTTTCTGCTAGCAATTTCCTTATGTATGTTAAGAACAACAGTTTTATTCATCTAAATCATCTCATAAATTTATCTTGTTCATACCAAGTTGTCCTTGTGATGAGCAACTAACTGTGCACTTCAACTTTCTTAAGACCTTAAGAATATGCCTTTATTTCTATGCTTGCATCACTAAGTTGTTCTCTCTGAGCATCATACAGTTTCTTAAGATTAGCATAAGACTCTTTACACTTATTTGAACAGGAAATTACCTCTGTGTCTGAGTCTGAGCTGTTGCAAGCCATCAAAGCATAATCTTCATCTTCTTCTGAATGATTTGTCCAATCTACACCTTCTCCATCAATTGTCACCAATGCTTTAGAGTCCTCCTTCTTTCCAGTTCTGCTCCCATCCTTGGTTCCAGAGTTCCATGCATCCCTCCTCCTATTATCTTGATTTCCCTTGATTCTACACTCTCTAGCAAAATGCCCTGTCTTGTGGCAATTGTAGCATTCAACTTTGGTTTTATCAAAGCCAACTGGTTCTTTTGCATCAAATTGTAGCTTTCTACCAGTCTTCTTGTAAAACTTTTTCATTCTCATTGAGATCATGGCCACTTGCCACTTCAAGTCCATTTCTTCTAGGTCATATTCATCAATCTGTTCCAAGTCCTCATGATCCAGTTGAGGGCAACTTGATTGATTAGCAAGTAATGAGTATGATGATGTTTGTTCATACTGTGAGTTTTGACCAGAAGGATTGGGAACACAATAAGCGGTACTAACTTCATTAGTACTGCTGGTGTTCTCAGAGACAAATGCTACATTTTGCGGGCTAGAGGATGATGCAGTAGAGCCTTTTACATCACTCTCAAAGACTCTTAGATTATTGTACAAATCATCAAAGCTGAGACTGTCCACTCCTGGTTTGGTCCTCATAATTAAGGAAACTTGTGACCAGGCAGAAGGTAGAGATCTTAGGAATTTTTGATTTGCATCCTCAGTGGATACACCTGCTCCATGAATCTCTAATTGACTCAGAAGACTTTGGAACCTGTCATAGCCTTTGTGAAGCCCTTCTGTGTTGGATACAGAGAATCCTTCAAACTGTTGCTTCAAGATATACTTCTCCATCTTCTTAGATTTGTCATTTCCACCAAATCTAGATTTGATGGCATCCCACATCTCTTTTGCATTAGTCATCTTATGGAATTTAGCAAGATGATCTTCTGGTAGAGCCATAAGCAAGGTGGTCCTTGCTTTTCTCTCTCTTTCTCTGGCTATAATTTCTTCTGCAGTTCTGGGAGGCAAAACCTTAATTTGTCCTTGTGTATCTGTAGTGATTGATACAGGACCATTCCCATTTTGTATAACCTCCCAGATTGGATAGTCTGTATGGGCCAAATAGTGTTCCATTTTCATAGCCCATATATTATATTCTCCTTTTTTGAGAATAGGCAGCTTGATGGTTGATACTATATGAGGAGTTTGTTGTGTTGGTGTTTGTGATGATGATGGTGGAGGTGGTGGAATTTCATCTTGTGATCCAGACATGTTTAGTTTTTAGGATGAAGATGTATAACTGGATTTGTTTGTTCTTCTTATTCAGAGTTTCTCACAGGCTCTGATACCACTTGTGAGTCCCTTGTTGAATAGATCTCTGCAGCCTATTAAGGATGATAGCCAAGATGTATAAATACAGTTGACTATGTAGAAACACTGATTATGAATACTATGTGTTAATGCGGAATCTTAACACAAGTACTAAGAAGAACAATGAAAAACTAAATAATAATTTCTATTAATCTGCTTTGAGTGATTACAGATTACTAACTATGAGATATGATTTTGTATGAGATATATTGAGCTCGTCTCTCTAACTATGCCAAGAGGGATCCTTTTTTAGACCAAGGATAAACCCTAACAGTCTTACAAAACGCGTACATATCTTTTCCTAAAATATCTCATACATATCTCTTAAACGGTACTAACTATTTTCTACTATCGGTACTAACTAACTGATCAGTACTTAACATTTTGTACTGTCAGTACTAACTATAACTATCAGTACTAACTATTTGTACTGTCGGTACTAAGTTAGGAAAACATAAATCCTAACAATCCTCCCTTAAACATGAATGTTGAACTCTTTTAACTTCATGTTTCTTCAGATTTATCTTCTTTAGCGCATAGAGGACGTATCCAAACACTTTTAACATTTCTTGAGCTTTTAAACACTATCCATCTTCAGCAGCAACTTTGACCTCTCAGCAACACAACAACATCTTTTCAGCAACAATCCAACTAAGTTGGCTTTGTAGTTTTTGGCAAACTACCAGCCATAAACGGATTTGATGTTCCTTTACCAGTAGCCGTTTGCTCTGGGATAGTTAACTCTTCATTTTAAAAACATGGTGAGTTAATTACCATACAGTTTTTGGTAAACTGTCAACCATCAATGGAATTGATTTGTCTTTACCAAATACCGTTTGCTTTTGGACTAGCCAACATAAACTTGCCATAACATGGTGCATTGATAAACCATATAGTTTTTAGCAAACTATCAGCTATCAACAGATTTGATTAGTCTTTACCAAGAACTGTTTGATCTTAGACTAGCCAACTCTTCACCAATGAAGCAAGGTGAGTTGAGAACCCTACAATTTTTGGTAAATTGTCAACCATAAACGGATTTGAGAAGTCTTTACCACAAGCCGTTTGCTTATGGACTAGCCAGTTCTTATGCCTGTTAAGCATGGTGAACTGATGACCATTTGTTGTGTGGTTTTGACACCAACACTCAAAGATCCTCCTCATCTCCATCAGAGTCTTCAGGTTCTAACTCTGCAAGTAGCTTCTTGACAAATCTAATCAATTCTAATGCCATAGTACTATCTTCTTCAGACTTCAACTTTAATTTCTGCATTTGTATCAGTACTTTCTTTCTCAAAGGATACTTCTTCTCTACAAGCATATGAATGACTAATCCTGTCTCAGTCATTAAAGTATGTACCCCTGAAGAACCATGTAGCTTCAAATTCACTATATTCCAATCCCGCTGTGAGTTCTAAAACCTTCAGGTATTTCATCTTGATATCTGTCCATCACCAGTTGATATACAGCATTCAAATCATCTCTATCAAATATGGACAACACCCTCATCAAAGTACTAAAATATCTCTTTTGTCCATTGCTTCTAATCACCACATTTTGATTAATCTCCTCTAAGTGTTCAGCTTTATCAACCTGTGGTTTAGTTCCAAGACACTCTGTTTTCCATTCTTTGATAGGATACTTCCTGTCAAGTATTTCATAATCTACTTCTTTTTCCTCATCTGGAGCTATTGTTAAATGTAATCTCAGCTCATCATTCTCTTTCTCACTATCATCCTCAGAAGTGTTTTGAATGTATCTTCTTTTCCTTGACTTCATCTTTTTCCTAGTACCAAGTTTTCTCTTTCTGGTACTTTCTTCTTCTTTATTCTCCTCCTTGACTTCTTCTTTACTCTCCTCCTTGATCACTTCACTTTTAGAGGAATCAATTCCTTTTTCATTCATCCTTTTGATCAGTCTTTCATCTTCAGCAGACCCAATAGAAATGAAATCTTCATCTGACCTCTTAATCTTTTCATACAGAGCTTGTATTTCCTCAAACTTCTTGGTTTTCAAATCAGAATGCTTGAAGTTTCCTACATGCTTCAAGTAGGTCATCATTTGATTTCTCAGTTGATTCTTTGTAGGTGGTTTGTTCCTGATAGCTTCTGATCTTTGTTGAGCAAGGAATTTTCTTTGAGCAGCAATTGTGTCATGAAGGAATTTTGCTCTTTCTTCTATTGTAAATTGCTCTCTTTCTTGTTCTTGAAGCTTCTCAGCAAGAAGTCTGTCAGCCTCAATTCTTGCCTTTATGTCATCATAATTTCTTATGAGAGCTTCATTGGTAGCTTTTTCTTCAGCTAATCTGTTTCTTTCTTCTTCACCTTCCCACTCTTCTTGTATTTTCCTAGCCATTTCTTCATCACTTGCAAGCTGTTTAAACTTCTTCTCAGCTTCAGGAATACCATCAGATTCACTTTCAGATTCATCCTCCTCTTCTATTTTCTTCTTTCCTTTGTCTTTTGGATCAATTTTTGGAAGAGGCTTTAATGTCAGAAGTGATCTTGTAGAAGTAGGCCTAGGTCTGTCAGTTTCTTCAATATCCTTCAACTCTACACCTTTCTCCTTCTCTCTAGAAACTGCTTTGGCTTGACTCATGTTGAGAAGAACCTTAGCTATTGTTTCATCATCTCCAAATATTGTAGAAGTAGGTGTTTGAGTAGCTTGAGTAGCACTTCCTTCTTCAGTATGATCTTCAGTACCTTTTCTTTGCTCATCAGTACTTTCAATTTGCTCATCGGTACCTTCAATTTGCCTGTCGGTACTAACTTTGGATCCGTCAGTACTAACTATTGGTCTGTCAGTACTAACTTTCTCCTTGTCAGTACTAAGTACATCTTCAGTACTAAGTATAATTTCATCATTCTCCTTCTCTTCACCCACTATATCTCTTGTCCTCCCCACATCCTAAGCATTCTCTGTTTCCATATGATCAAGTGTATCCTCAGGAATCTCATCAAATAGAGGATCTCTTTGGACTGAAGGTTCACCTTTAGCAAACTTCCTCCCCTGTTTGGATACAGACTCTTTGTGCACCCATTGTTTCTTTGAGGATCTCTTTCTTGCCAATCTTTGCTTTAAGGAGACACTTTGCATCCATGCTCTGTGATGTTTGATTACAGGTTTAGCTTGCTTCTTGAGCTTTTTGATCTGAGCCTTCAAGTGTTGTATTTCTTTGGCTTGATCTGAAACCTGTGTACATAAAGAGAGACAAAGATCATAGATACTTTGGAGTGTCATTTCACCCTCATTCACTAAAAGGGATTTATCACTGGATGAATAACCTCCAAGATTCCCACCAGAACTTTCTGGAATAGAATCAGGAATGATAATAGAAGGTGAAGGTCTAGGGGATGGGTCAGTCTGTGGCTCAATAGGTACTTTACTAGTGTGAGCAGGAGATGAGTCAGTCTGTGGCTCAAAAGGCAATTCACTAGTGTGAGCAAGAGAGGGTGTAGGTTGTGCATCAGATGGTCTTTCTGAAGGAGCACCCTCATCCTCAGTTGGTTATACCAACATAATGACTCTCTAAATCCTATCAAACCTCTGGAAATGCATCACCTATGGTTAATAAGTTTCTGCATACTTAACACTGCATACAAACTATACAACACATCATATTTCCTCCCTTTAACCAATGCAGCTTATGGATTTAAGATAGAAATAAAACGTGGGTACATGACAAACTTTTTCTTAGCATCTAAATGTCTAAGCATACCATCAAAAATTAATTTAGAAAAATTATACTTCTGATTAGATGTTAAACAGATGACAGCAGTGGCAATGTTAGTAGGAATTTGATCCCAAGAGGTACTTTTGGAACTAAGACAATGATTAATTGTATGAAATAAAAACCTCCATTGGGGTGAAAACAAAGCTTTATTAAATGTTAACACTGTTAAATCCCCCTCATACCCCATTAGCTGTATAGCATCAAATATAGCCTGATTAGGTAATGAGTCTATCCCATCAGCATCATCAAAAAGAAGATCACTTCTTATTGATGCCTCAGAGATAGACACAGACTTGCCAGCTACTTTGGCAGTAATGTGCCTAACATTGTTGATTGTTTTGGACTTAGCAGACGTCCAAAACTGTTCAACAAATGTAGTAGATACAACAGGACTTACAGTGAGAGCATGATGAATTGAACTTCGCTTAAGAAAATCAATAATCTCGTGAAACTCTGCATTTCCTTCAGACTTCTCCAAATATGCGACCATGTTATGCTTCGGACATGAATCAAGAACAGCCATTGTACTTGAAAGAGAGATCGTCGTTAAGAGAGATATTAGGGCTTGTAAATATGAATGTAGTTTAGAGAGATTGCGTAAGGAACTGTGCAATTGAGCTGGGTTTATATAGGTTTAGGAGACCTAATTTCAAGGAAACCGTTTCAATTTACACTTTGTACCCCTGGCGGTATTTTTCTTTAACGTCTCTATAGCGGTACAAAAGCTTTGGCTGCGGTATAACGTTTGCAATGTCGGTTACTAACTTTGTTCAACCAAAGAATGAAACAAATGGAAGTATCAGGAGTGCGTCAGTACCATCCAGTAACTTCTTCTCAATGACCCTCTTAAATGCTATAACCTCTTGGGAAAGCATCCACCTATGGTAACATGTTTCTTCATAAAATATAAAGACAACCTATTGCCTCCTTTAACCAATGCTGCTTATGGATTTATCATCCCATTGTAACAACAAAGAACTGGGAAACCGGCTACATCAATGCCTTGGTGAGTAAAAATCAGCTACATTGTCATCAGTGTGATTTTAAGCACCTGAATGATTTCTTTTCATAAGCATCTCTTTCTGAAATGATGCTAAATAGCAATATGCTTTGTTTTGGAATGATATACTGGATTTTTTACAATGCAAATGGTGCTTTCATTATCAATGTAGATCTTTGTGTTCATGAAGTTGAACCCATAGTCTAACATTTGATTTTGAATCCACAAAACTTGCCCACAGCAGCTTGCAGCAGCAACATACTCTGCTTCTGTAGTAGAAGTAGCCACAATGGTCTGCTTTTTGCATTGCCAAGAAATGAGTCTCCTACCAAGAAATTGACAACCTCCTGTTGTGGATTTCCTGTCAAGATTTGCTCCAGCATAGTCACTATCTGAGTAGGATTCCAGGTCAAATGAAGACACTCTAGGATACCAAAGACCCAGTTTGGGTTTGCCCTTTAGGTACCTAAAAATTCTCTTGACAGCACTTAGATGGGAAGACTTTGGAGTGACCTGAAACCTAGAACAAGCACAAACTGCAAACATAATGTCAGGTCTAGAAGCAGTCAAGTACATTAAAGAGCCAATCATGGACCTATAGAGATGGACATCCACATCACTGGCTTCCTCATCCTTGACTAAAGGCTTCTGAGTCTCAATTGGTGTACTAGCAGTCTTAACATTGGCAAAGTCAAACTTCTTCAGGATTTCTGCAACATACTTATCCTGACTAATAAAGATACCATCTTCCTTCTGTTTGACTTGTAATCCAAGAAAGAAAGTGAGCTCTCCCATTGAACTCATCTGAAATTTACTCTTCATTAATGCTTCAAACTCATCACACCAAGACTTCTTTGTAGACCCAAAGATGATATCATCCACATAGACTTGAACTAGTATGATATCATGTTTGTCCTTCTTTATGAAGAGAGTTTTGTCAATAGTACCTCTTCTGTATCCATTCTTCAATAAGAAAGAAGATAAAGTAGCATACCGATGTAGCCCATAGAGAGCTTTTACAACTTTGTATACTTTCTGAGGATATTTAGGATCTAGAAAACCTGGTGGTTGAGATACATACACCTCTTCATCAATTTTCCCATAAAGGAAGGCACTTTTCACATCCATTTGATAGACTATAAAACCCATGTATGAGGCAAAGGCCAAAAAGATCCTTATGGCTTCAATCCTGGCCACAGGAGCAAAAACCTCATCATAGTCTATCCCTTCCTCTTGCCTATGTCCCTGAGCAACTAACCTTGCTTTATTTCTGACAACAACTCCTCTTTCATCCTTCTTATTTCGATAAACCCACTTTGTACCGATAGCCTTCTTCCCATAAGGCAAATCTACTAAGACCCAAACTTTCTGTATCTTAAACTGCAGCAATTCTTCTTGCATAGCAAACCCAACTTTCATCTTCAAGAGCTTCTGAAATCTTCTTGGGTTCTTGTTGAGATAGGAAACAAGCAAATAAACAGTGCTGGAAGTCCTTATGATTATTTCTCCTTTGCTTTTGAACATAGCTAACAAAAGCATGAGCTCCAGAACTTTTATGCAATTTGCTTCTTGTTTGAACTGCTGAGGTTGGATCTCCTAGAATAAGTGCTTTAGGATGAGTGGAGTGAATCCTTGATGTGGGAATAGGACTAACATTCACAACAGTTTCCAAGTTTGTGAAGTCAGCCACTGCACCCTCATCATCATAAGATGAAGTAGTGAAAATACCATCAGTAGAATTTTGATAGATATCCTCAAGTGGAGGTATTTCTGAGTCATCTTCTTCAGGATTTGTTGGATCAGAAAGAGATAGTCCCTCATGAAGACTGGCAGTACTAACTGGTAAGCTAACAGTATTAACTAGGTTAGTACTGCTAGCTTTAGCTGGTGTGCTAACAGTACTAAAAATGTTAGTACTGCTAGGTCTAGCAGCTCCTTCTTTTATCACTAAGTGCTCAAACTTCTTCCTGAGAGCTTCAGCTTCCTCATTAGCCTCCTTTTCTTGCCTCTTAAGTCTTTCAAGTTCATCCATAAAGACTTGTTCTTCCTCTCTTGGACCATCTCTCTTTTCATCTGTCTTTAAATCAGGAGTGATTGTTGAAGAATAAGAAGGCCATATTGGCAGTACAAAGCAGTCTTGAGCAGATTCATCCTCTTGTTCAGAATCCCCTGCTTCAATAATATCTTCTGTACCTGCATTTTGGTTAGCTTCTTGTTGACCTGCATGTTGATTAGCTTGATTCTCTGATCTTATTGGATGATAATTCATAGAATCAGTTAAATAATCAAGATCAAAAAGCCAATTTGGTCCTTTCCCTGCAACATTTGGTTTGTTCTCTAAGAAGTTGATGTGCAGGTTTTCTTCAACCCTTTTGGTTTCTAAGTTGTATACTCTAAAAGCCTTGCTTTGTAGAGAATACCCAACTAAAAATCCTTCATCTGATTTACCAGCAAACTTGCCCAGGTGGTCAATGGTATTCAAGATGGTCACATGGCACCCAAAAGGTCTTATGTAACTTATAATTGGTATCTTACCAGTTAAAAGTTCATAAGGTGTCTTATTATGAGGCTTGGTCACTAATACCCTGTTTAGAACATAACAAGCTAGTTACTAACGCTGCTTCAGCCCAAGAAGTTTTAGGTAAAAATGTATTGCAAGCATGGTCCTTGCAAGCCTCACATAAGGGTCCTGTTCTTTCTCTCAGCAACTACATCTTTCGTTGTGGAGTTCTGGATTACTATATTCCCTCTTGGATCCCTTTTGACCCACAGAAATTAATAACATCCCTGTTCTTAAATTTTGTACCATTATCACATCTAATAGTTTTAACTTTTTGATTCAATTGGTTCTCTATCTGTCTTATAAAGTCCTTAAGGATTGCACTAGTTTCATCCTTAGTTCTTAAGAAAAATACCCAACTAAACCTGCTAAAATCATCAGTGATAACTAGGCAATAGGTCTTATGGTTTAAACTCCTTACAGATGTAGGTCCAAACAAATCCATATGAAGAAGTTGTAAAGAGTGGCTAATAGAGCTTACTGTTTTGGCCTTACAGGAGGCCTTGTGTTGCTTTCCTTTCTGACAAGCAACACAAGTGTGGTCATTTTGAAAAAGCTTTGAAGGTAAACCTCTTACAAGGTTTCCCTTTACAAGTTTGTTTAGGTTTTTGAAATTAACATGACCCAACCTCCTATGCCATTTGTTAGATTCATCAGTTGTAGCCTTGTGTATTAACAAGCCAATCCCTCTTGAAGGAACAATGTTCTCTAAATTGAAACTGTACATATTGTTTTGTCTGGGGATTTTAAGTAATACTTGATTTTCATCAGGTAACTTAAACTCAGAAGACAAAACAAGACATTCAGAGTCAGTAAACAAAACCTTGTTCTTTTTGTCACACATTTGTGACACAGAAAAGAGATTGAAATGCTGAAGTTCTTTTACAAAGCATACATCCTCAAAATCTAACTTACCCGTTTTAATTTTACCTTTACCAGTGATATAACCTTTACTACCTCCAAAAGCAACAGGGCCACCATTAAATCTGATTTAGCAGGTAGGGCCTTATTCCTAGTCATGTGCCTGGAACATCCACTATCAACAATTCCTTTATTCTTTAGAGCTCTATGTGGATAATCCTGCACATTAAAAGAAAAGAGATTAGACTCTCTTAGGGATATTCCAAGCCTGTGGGCTTGAGTCATGCCTAGTGGATTTTGAATGTATTACAATTTCTAAGACTGGATCCACCATTGTATTTGGATCCACATGGTATCTTAAATTTAATTTGTTGGTCTCCAATTACAACCTGCTGAGGGCTTAACAGCAGTTTCCCTTTTTCCCCCAACAGCACTAACTGCATTTACCTTAGCAGTATTAAATTTTCGTTTTGAAAAATTTGTTCTAAGTATGTTGTGGCCTTTTTGAAAGGTCTTGAGGTGATGAATGAGTTTTGTAAAAACATTTGATGGTCTAACTCTATTCATTAAGGGCTTAACAGTATTAACTTTCATGGCAGTATTAGTTAGTACTGTCTGTCTGTTAACATTTTGCCTAGCAGTACTAAAATTTTTAGTACCGCTAGTTCTAGCAGTATTAACTGGAATTATACCAGTTCTAGTTAGTACTGCTGAAGGAACAAATTGGTTTTGTTTATTCACTCTTTGCACATTATTCCAACCATTGTTTAACTCAGCTTTTCTTGCATTCCTCTTTCATGGAATCACAATCTCTAATTTAATGATTAAGACTTAACCACATACAAACATGCTTCTTATAGTAAAACCATGCCCCAAATCTTTATTGTAACTTTAAGGTTTTTTGACTATTCGTGAAATGACTCTTAAATTTTCTAGGAGTTTTTACTTGCTGGTTAGCAAAACTAGGTGTTACTTTTTGTTTTGTTGGTATAACTACACACTCATCTTCACTATCTGACTCATACTCCTCAATGATAGGAGCATCAGACCAAACCTTAGGTTGACATTCTACATTAGACTCATTGACAACTGGTTCAGACACTAATTCAGAGGGTTCTGCACTAATGTTAGATTCACAGGTATCAAATTCACTTGATTGTGATTCAGATTCACTAGGTTGAGTCTGTTTTGGACCATATGTAAACTTAGAATCATCTACTTCTACATCAGGTCCTGAAGGCATGTAATTTCCTGTCATGGGTGGGGGTACAACATGCATTCCCTCTGCTGTAACAAACCTATCATACAAAGGTTGGTTTTCTATCTCACTCTCTTTATTCATAAAAACACTCTGCAACACTTCATTTTCATAACTCAAAATACCATCATATCTGTGATCCCCATACCCAAGCAAACTTATCATTTACACTCATTTGGGTAGTTTGCAGTTTACTAAGATTCTTAGAAGAATTATGCATTTTTCTACTTTAGCCTTAAAATCTTCTTTTTTTTTTGCGCTTCTGTAATAATTTCTTCTGGTATGTGAGAACATTTGTTTGTATCATCCTACAATCTATTTTCAAAAAAACTATATTCTTTTGTTCATACCAAAGTTGTCCTTGTTGATGAGCAACTAATTGTGCTTCAACTTTCTTAAGACCTTGAGAATATGCCTTTATTTCTATGCATTGATCATTAGTTGTTCTCTCTGAGCATCATATAGACCTTGAGAATATGCCTTTACACTTATATGTACAAGAAATTACCTCTGTGTCTGAGTCTGAGCTGTTGCAAGCCATCAAAGCATAATCTTCATCTTCTGAATGATTTGTCTAATCCACACCGTCTCCATCAATTGTCACCAATGCTTTAGAATCCTCCTTCTGTACAGTTCTACTTCCATCCTTGTTTCTAGAATTCCATGCATCTCTCCTCTTGTTATCTTGAGTTCCCTTGATTCTACACTCTCTAGCAAAATGCCCTGTTTTGTGGCAATTGTAGCATTCCACTTTGGTTTTATCAAATCCAACAGGTTCTTTTGCATCAAATTGTAGCTTTCTACCAGTCTTCTTGTAAAACTTTTTCATTTCTATTGATATTCTTGGCCACTTGCCACTTTAACGTCCATTCTTCAAGATCATATTCTTCAATCTGTTCCAAGTACTCATGATCCGTTGAGGACAAAGTGATTGATTTGGCAAGTAATGAGTATGATGAAGTTTGTTCATACTTTGAGTTTTGACCAGAAAGATTAGGAACACAATAAGCGGTACTAACTTCATTAGTACTGCTGGTGTTCTCAGAGACAAAAGCTACATTTTGCGAGCTAGAGGATGATGATACAGTAGAGCCTTTTATATCACTCTCAAAGACTCTTAGATTGTTGTACAAATCATCAAAGCTTAGACTGTCTACTCCTGGTTTGGTCCTCATTATCAAGGAGACTTATGACCAGGAAGAAGGTAGAGATCTTAGAAATTTTGATTTGCACATCTCAGTGATCCACCGGCTCCATGGAATCTCTAACTGACTTAGAAGACTTTGGAACCTGTCATAGCCTTTGTGAAGCCCTTCTGTGTTGGATACAGAGAATCCTTCAAACTGTGCTGCAAAGATATACTTTGTGCTCATCTTCTTGGATTTCGTCATTTCCACCAAATCTAGATTTGATGGCATCCCACATCTCTTTTGCATCAGTCATCTTATGGAACTAGCAAGATGATCTTCTGGTAGGGCCATAAGCAAGTGGTCCTTGCTTTTCTCTCTCATTTTTGGCTATAATATCTTGCTAGTTCTAGGAGGAAAACCTAATTTGTCCTGATGTATTGTAGTGATTGAGACAGGACCATTCCCATTTTTGTATAACCTCCAAGAATTGGATAATCTATATGGGTCCAAGTAGTGCTCCTTTTCATAGCCCATATATCATTTTCTCCCTTTTGTGAATAGGCAGCTTGATGGTTTGATACTGTGATGAGGAGTTTGTTGGGTTGGTGTTTGTGATGATGATGGTGGAGGTGGTGGTGGTGGTGGAATTTCATCTTGTGATGCAGACATGTTTAGTTTTGAAGAATGAAGGTTTATAACTGGATTAAATTGTTCTTCTTATTCAGAGTTTCTCACAGGCTCTGATACCACTTGTGAGTCCCTTACTGAATAGATCTCTGCAGCCTATTAAGGATGATAGCCAAGATGTATAAATACAATTGACTATATAGAAACACTGATTATGAATACTATGTGTTAATGCGGAATCTTAACACAAGTACTAAGAAAAACAATGTAGAACTGAATAATAACTTCTATTAATCTGCTTTGAATGAATACAGATTACTAACTAATGAGATATGATTTTTGCTATGAGATATCTTGAGGTCGTATATCTAACTATGTCAAGAGGGATCCTTTTATAGACTAAGGATAAACCCTAACAGACTTACAAAACGCATACATATCTTTTCCTAAAATATCTCATACATATCTCTTAAACGGTACTAACTATTTTCTTCTAACGGTACTAACTAACTGATCAGTACTTAACATTTTGTACTGTCAGTACTAACTATAACTATCAGTACTAACTATTTGTACTGTCGGTACTAAGTTAGGAAAACATAAATCCTAACATGTGTTTTCCTTATTAACAGATTTCACATGCTCATCAGATTTGACAAAATTGATTTTAGTAAACTTTGGTTTTGTCTGATCAGATTTAGGTCTAAACACACTATCATTATCACTATTAGTGTCCCAATCTTCCATGATAGGAGAACTAGGCCTAATAGTTTTAGACTTTTCTACAATATCCTTACTAGTCTTAGATATACTAGTTTTAGTTTCACTCACTTTAGTCTTATAGACAGAATCGTCTAACCCAGTAAAGGATAAGCCAGGTCTTGAGGCATGCAGTTCTCCCAATGTAGGGAGGGGGAACTGCATGAAACCCTTCACCTGTTTTGAATCTATCATTTACTGGACTATCATCCACATCACTTTCTCTACTGTTGAACACACTATGAACCACTTCACTCTCATTCATTTGACTGTCATAACCCAATCATAACCAAGACCAGCTTTGTCTTTAGCACTTATTTGACTATTAATCAGTTTAGTTAGATTCTTTGATGATTCTTCAAATTTTTCTAGTTTAAGTTTCAAATCATCTTTCTCTTTTAAAGCTTCTTCTAACTGATTTTTAAGGTCTTTGATAGAAATATCTTTCACTTGGACATCATACTTTAAAAATGCAATGTCTTCTTCATAAACAGCTTCATTCTTTTCATGAACAACTATCCTAGCTTCTAATGATTCTAATCCCATTTGATAACCTATAATTTCTAGATTAGATTTATTAAGAGCTTCACGCTGTTGATCATACTGTTTTGAAGAGTTTCATATGATTTTAAGCAATCTTTAGAGCAAGTATGTACCTCAAAGTCCGAACTTGATGAATTTGATGAACCTTGGGATGTACAAGCCATTAGAGCAAAGTTTGTGATGCCTTCTTCAGCCTGAAAGCTCCAATCATAACCACCTATCCCATCTTGAACAACCAGGGAATTTGTAGTAGATGTATCCACTGGTGCATTCCTTCTTGGAGCATCTCTATTTCTATTCCCTTGATTCCTTGGTGCCTTACATTCTCTAGCAAAGTGACCTCTCCTGTGGCAGTTGTAACATTCAACATTTGTCTTATCAAAGCCAACAATTTCTTTGCTATTGAAGTTGAGATTCCTTCCTGTCTTCTTTAAGAATCTCTTCACCCTCATGGTAAGCATGGTCATCTACCATTTGAGATCCATCTCTTTAAGATAATCAGTATCAATCTGCTCTATATCTTCATTGTCCAATTGTGGACTATTAGATTGATTAGCAAAGAAGGAAAACATGACATTATCAGCATAAGTTAAGGAAAAAGCTTGTCCTTGTGAACTAGCAGTAGAAACTTCATGAGCAATATTAACTGCTTTATTAGTACTGCTAGTGTTTTCTGAAGATACAAAAGCCACATTCCAAGAGTTTGAGCTTGAGCTTGAGCTTAATTGGCCTTTAATCTCATATTCATACACCTTCAGATTATTATACAAATCATCCATGCTCAATGTGTCTAGATCAGATCATGATCAAGGCAATATTGTTCCAAGCTGGTGGTAGACTTCTTAGCAACTTAAGATTTTCATCTTCTTAGGAGATAACTTTACCATGAATTTCCAATTGACTGATGAGTTTTTGAAACCTATCATAGGTTTTATCCAGTCCTTCAGATCTTGATGCAGTAAAATTCTCATTATTGTGCTTCGAATGGTCCTCTGCATGTTTTGTTTCTTTGTTTGCCTCTAAACATGGTCTTGATAGATTCCTCTAGGGTCTTGGATCCTTGATTATATGAAATTTCAATAGGTGGCTCATCAGGAATGGCCCCCCCCCCCCCCCCCCCCCCCCCCCCCCCCCCCCCCCCCCCCCCCGCCCCCGTGGGGGGCCCCAACAACAAAGTGCTTTTTTGCTTTCAATTCATTCTTTCTTGCCAGCTTTTGTATTGAGTTTTAGGAGGAATGGGACCTTCAGCACTAGCTGATGCAACATCAGGTGCATCACAATTCACCATAACCTCCCAAAGAGCAAAATCAATGTGAGTAAGATATTGTTCCATTCTCATGCTCTATAGATCATAGTCTCCTGTTTTGAGTATAGGAAGTTTTATTGCAGACACTGTTTGGGTAGTTTCTGACTGTGATTCCATCTTCTCTTTGATTATGAGATCTTGTGTAGATATAGTGTTCTTCTTATTCAGAGTTTCTCAACAAGCTCTGATACCACTTGTTGATCCCTTCTTGACAGGTCTTACTTAGCTTGTTAAAGCTTAGTTATATTGGATAGATCCAAGACAACTATAGTAGAAACTGTAAAAACCTAGAATTTAAGGTCACTACTTAATTTGAATTTATAATTAATTTTAAATTTTAAATAATTCGTTTTATTATCTTAATCGATTTTTATCAAAATCCTCACTTTTAAACCCTCGCCCCTCGTGAAACGTACAATTTAAATTTATCCATTTAATAATCGAGAAATCAACGACTCCGTATTCGGGCTTTGAGTGCCTAATTATTTTTGTTTTATATTATTTGTTTTTCTTGTGTTTTAAATTTCACCCGAGACAAAAATCACGATTTAGGAAAAAATATCGGACTAGGAAAGGTTATTAGGCCCGAGGTTAATAGGTAGTATTAGTTAGACAAAAATGGGCCAAAGCCCACTCTTTTCCCCCTTGTTTCATTTCTTGGCCGGTCCTAACCCAAAACCCACGACCCCCACATATATTTTTTTGGAAAACCAAATCTATAGTGAATACCCTCCTATATATAAGCCTAGATAAACACCTAATTCCCATAAACACACACATACCGATCTTTACAAGAAAACCATCCGACTTCTCTTTCTTTTCCTACTGTTCGTCGACCCCTAGGAGAAATCCACCTCCAACATCTTAAAACTTCATCAAATCCCTCTTTTATTACTCCAAATCACTCCCACAATGAACCCTAACCATCTCCCAACCATAAAAACCACCAAGCATGTGTTTTGAGAAATCTTGATTTTGAAGATCTTTGAGATTTTTTTTGGGTTTTAATTGATTGAAGGCTATAAGGGTTTAATTGTAGTTGTATTTACAAGATTTGGGTATAGTAGAAAGTTTGTCTTTGGATTTGGTTTGGTCTTGGTGGATTCGGCAGCCAACACAACACCCCATAGGGTTTGTGTTTGATCTCTTAAATCGCCCCATTGTAAGTTAAAAGTATTCCTTAAACTCCTTTCTTTTTCAATGTTTTGATTTTGTTAAGTGCATGTTCTTGATTTTTATTTTATTGAACATGCAAGTACTTTTTATGACTGATCTAAGTTAGTTAGTGTAAGTGAAGTGTAATGGATTTGAGGTATGTTACATTGATGTATTTTCGCCTTATGATGGATCAATTGATGATTTGGAAGTGTTTGGATTGAGATTGGAGGTAGATTTAGGGACTGTTTCTAGGTCAGTAGGAAAACGTGGTATTTTCTAAAACTTTTTAGCTTAGGGTCTGTGAATAAAAGAGATGGTTGGATATATATAGGTCTTAGGTACATGTGACAAATTGGACGCTTTTGTATCAATTCCGGATGAAGGGATATGGCCTTTTTACGGAAGACGGTCAAATCTGGAGCGGTTGTTGGAAAACATGTTTTGCTCCAAGTTTTTGTATAGTGAGTTGAGGTTTCAAAACATGGCTAAACACTAGATATTATAATCTTTCATCTCTCTATTGATTCAACTTAACAGCTATTATAGAATAGGATTTATGGCCGAAACCGTAAACGATAGAAATTCAGTCGACTTTCTGATTTGAGTTATGAATAGTAAAAACTCATTTCCCGTGGATTGGTAAATGGTTTGATTGATTGGCCTTAAGTTCTGGAAACTAGACTTAAGTATCTTTCAAGGGGTAAAAACCCTATCCTTGTATCTTTTATAGGTTAAGAGATACAATGGTGTGAAGATGACTAAAATTCAGCAACATGGTTTTTACGTCTTTTCTTAAGAAATAAAAATGTGAATGCATAGTAATGAGATAAGAATCCTTAAGCGAAACTTAGTAGACACTCAATTAGGTATAAGTACATGTTGTGTACCCAATTGAAGATAAAAATATCTTGGTTAAGTCTTGGTGCAATGACGTTCATGTTTCGGATTTTTAACTAGTATTATATAACTATTTTTACTATAATGATTTCATTTATAATTCTAAGTCGCGACTTGCTTTATAGGTCTCGTCTAATCGTTGGAATCTTCTATCTTGTTGATTTCTTATTTGATCTTCTACACACAATGAGTTCATAGCCTCGCCTTTACTACTTTACTTGTTTTTTTAAAAACCCGCGAGGGAGATACATGCTTGCTTTTATAAAATTGAACACAAATTGTTTTTCAGTATGCTGGACCCGAATATATGATTAATGCTTGAGTACCTATTGCTAAAGTCCCCAATATATCGTGAACCGTAACTACCTGTTATGGGTAGACGCTAATAGTACTATAGGGTGACTCCCCGTCCGGGGTTTGTATCCTTTTGGAACACCCACTTTCAACGGATATATTATTCTGAGAAGTAAAGGTATATAGCAATAATACCTAATCCGTTTGGGGCAAGATAACTTATTCTCTTCAAAGAGGTCAGATGTCACGAGCTCAATGCATTATTAATTAAAACTTGTTTGATCCATAAGTTTTTGATGATTTAATATTTGTGTTCTAAATCTTTATATTTAATTAAACCTATGAATTTCACTCAACGTTTTGTTGACTTTTTAGCATATTTATCTCAGGTAATCAAAGCTAAGGACTTGGACCTTGGGACAAGGAGGAAGTTGTGCTTAAGAATGATTTTTGTTAAAACAAATGATCTCCATTCCTCAAAAATAATGTTTTTATATTTGGTTGAACACTTGTATCTTATTAGGCTTATGCTGGGACAATGCTTGCACTCTGAACTTTTTAATGGAATGGAATATGTTTTATAACGTCTCTTTTCGAGTCATTCCTTATAATTTATTGACTACTGTACTTATTATTAACACCCGATTGTTGGTCCCGAATCTTGATTTAAATTGGGGGTGTTATAGATTGGTATAAGAGCTATAAGTTATAGAGAACTAGGTCATTTTTCAAAAACCTAAACTATAATTTTATTTTTCTAATTCTCGCGCGCAAAATACTCCTCGTGGTTCCCGCTCAAGTCATCCTAAGTGATTACCATTTTTAGTATTCCTTCATCATGAATACATTATTGCTTAGTATTTATTAAATAAATACTATAATTTATATCGAGATATACTTTGATAATTAAACTTTATATCAAAGTTTTCATAAGTATTTATATGTTTAAATAAATCATTATTGAATTATTTACATGTTTAAATAAATTGTCATTTGGTTATTGTACTCCTTTTCGATGTACCTCCGTTCATTCGTATCTTGTATAAATTCTTATTTACATAGTGACCTTATGTATTTATTCTTGCGTGATTTGCATATTATCATGGCAAATCCTCGACCTCCTGGTCCCTTATATACTTCCTTTAGCATCTCTAATAGTATTATATGGATACTCATTTTATAATACTTGATTTTCTTTTTCATCTTTTACGCTTATCTTCGGGATTCCCGCTACCTATTTACCCTATATCGGTCATTTGACCACTTCGCTTATCACGTACTTCTTGATTTCTCATTTACTCCCTCAAGCGTCAATACTGGTATTATATAAGGATACCTGCATATATGAGCTACTTTCTTCTCGATCTCTTACGATTATCTCCGTGAGTACTACTATCTACTTATATAAATGTAATTTATATAAGTGTCGAGTATTTTTGATCACTTACGTCTACTTTGTAGATTGCCTCTATATTTTTATATGAACACTGTCTATATGAATACTAAAGCTTTTCTAAGACATTGTGAATGACACAATGGCCTCGTTTGTTTTCAAGACGTTGTGAGTAATACAACGATCCCTAATACTTTCTCAAGTAATTGATAGTGATACAATTATCTCTAAAAATTCTCATGATTTTGGATAATTCCCTCTTGGATGATATCGAAGTTTGACCAAGTTTGTCAATTCCATTAGTTATCCCACTATTCAACCCTGAGTTTGAACACTCACCTCATACTCTTGAAGTGCTTACGTCATCTCATAATCCGTTCCATGAAGACATGCCGACTAATTCGATTACGACTTTAACATGTCACCTCATAACCGTTCATTCTTTTAGAAAATGATATTTATTTATTCCCGCATAATGTGTCGCCAGGGAACGTCCACTTTTGGAACTTTTGAATGAAATTTTATGTTTTGCCTCTCTAGTCGACTTAGTGAAAATCTTTGTTCTAGTTATTTCGCGTGTCGTGTTTAAAATCTTATCCTTTTATGTATTATAAGTGATTTATCATTCTATTAAACGCCGCGAGAGCTTGAAATTTCTTTTATCGCTATTTTTATAAATTCTGATGTTTCTCGCATCATAGCCGAACTCTTGTTAAAATAATATGCTTTTCACCTAACCTTTTTATTTAAAAATTTAACTTCACTTAGACTTAACTAAATAATGCAACCATAGCACCACCATAAAGATTTTTGCTATTTACTCCTAAACATCTCTAAAACTATTCTACAATCATCTCTACAAGTAAGACCACCATGTAAAAGAATTAAATAGAATTTTGATCTTATTAGTTTTCTTTAGGTTTAAGAAAAAAAATCGAGGCTAAAAAGAATTTAAAGAAAAATGTTTAATTGAAGATTCACGTAATCAAAAAGCTATAGGTTTAATGGTTTTGGAGTTTGGCTTGGTTCGGCAAATAAAAGGGAAACAAGAAGGACCCATATCTTGATTTTTCACATGTACTCGTTATTTGTAAGCATTTTAAAACCCTTCTCTATATTATTTTTATACATAATTTGCTTGTCATGGAATCCACATGATAGTGCGCTAGGATGGTGTTGGATGAATGTGAATAATTGGTAATGCTTAGATGAACGAGATAGGTTAGATATGCGTATTTGTGAAGTTGTGATGTGGTGAAAATGGCGTTTGGTAGAGTTTTGAAACGGGTCGGTTAATGCAGAAAATTACATCGCCCCTTTTTAGTGTCGTAAAAATGTTAAAGTTAAATTATGATTTTAGAAAATGGTAGAGCTTGTTTTTACGATCGTTTCCATATAAGGATCGTCCTGTAACTCTTAAAAACAAAGTTTTTACGGCCAATTGAAGTTAGGAAAATTTTTACTAAAAATTCAGCTTTTCGGAAAAATAATAGTTGCTGTCAGATTTTTAAAAGGATATTTTAGTCACTTTCGGGTCCGTTTCGGCCTTCGGCTGAAACATGAAAGTTGTTCGGAAGGCCGTTTTACTTCGCGAAATTTGGTCTAAAGGTGCATAAAAGTGGAGTTTTTACTCAAAACGCAGGTCTGTGTTTTAGTTTATAAAAATTCAGCAACAATAGGGAAAAGTGAGCTGATACAGTTTTTAACTTGAGATTCGGGCCTTTTCTGGTCTGAACCGGCCTTTTGCTAAAACATAGAAGTTGTTTATTTTGACGTTTTACACAAAAAGTCGGGAGTTTTGATCTAAAAATGCTAGACGATAGGAAAACATAAGGGTAAAAGTTAGCGATTTGTCATTTTGAAAAAATTAAAGTAGTTGATGATTTTTGTTAAAAAATGGGATTTTGAGCGTTTTAGTGTCCGTTTGAGCTTGAAAATATTAACGAATATTATTAGATGATTAATAAATTATTGGGTGCGTCCGACCACGTTTAAAAATAGTAAGTCTAAATTCGGAAACTTTATATATGTAAGCAAAACGTGGAAACATGGGTAAGTATATAGATAATTGGTGCGTCGGTATTAGCGGGAAACTTAATATTTTATTAGGCAATACAAACATCTTCGAATATCCGAACGTTCCAGAAATAGTAACTTTCTAAAAATAGAAACTTTTCTAAAATAGTAACTTTCTAAAAACAAAAACTTTTCGGAAAAGTGGCATAAATTAATCACGAGTGTAATACTATTAGTGAGAGCACCTTAATAAATAAATTTAGGACGCACGTGTGGATTCTATGGGTACTTATTTATAGTTAATAAACTACAATCGATTCCTTTTAATTGTATTCCTGCTTTGTGTGAGTTGTTATCAGATAAATGAAGGGTTTATCTTTGTTGTTATTTCATCGTCGTGTTTCTTAGTTTCTAGCTCGTTAGCACCTCATTGTGTGAATTTGAAGAATCATACCACCAAAAAGTCAACTCCTAAGTTCAGCCGATATCAAACGGACTCTTACGTTATTGTGTCGAATCGATTTAACTTCCTTACACTAATTTCTTTTGAGCGTTGCTCTGTTTTGATACCTTTGATGCTTACTTCTATCTACTGTTATTATGATCAATTTGTTCTTTCATTTGCAACGATAAATTCTACAAATGACTCTCTATAGCCTCCCGGTTTACGATCTGTTGAAACAAATGGCTCTCTATGTTCATCTTCTCTGAATACTTCTACGTTTGTTCGAATAATTATACTAGCTAAGATCTATCGCTTTATAAACAACCCTGATGTCATCTTATAAACCATTTTATTGTTAGCTCATAAACTATTTTACTGATTTTCTATAAACTAAATTATTGTCATCTTATATAGTATTTCATTTTCATTTTATGAATTGTTTAGATTACTTCATAAATCGTTTGGCTAAGACCTTATAAACATTTTTAGAATCATTTATAACCTTTTGTATATATCCTATAAACTATTCTGTTGTCATCATATGACCTATTTTGCATTCACTTTATGAACTACTTTATTACACTATAAAACCATTTAATACCATTATTTACACAACACTAGTTTGACGAAAACGGGCATTGCATCGTTGGTCCTCAACTATACATAGCCTGGTCAACTATGTATAATTCAGGAAGAACCATGCTATGCTGGGAGTAGTTGCCAAAAAATTTATCAAAACCAATTTTCTACTTATATCCCCAAAAAGCGAACATTTCATGTATTAACTATTATTTATTCCATATTCGGTTTCTATCCTACTTAATCATCTTATTGAGCCCTTCGAGCACGTTAGCAAGTTATACGACTTAAACTACCTCAGAAACTTAGTAGAATCCATATCATCTTTCGCGTCTTGTACCCAAGGAGACGTTTACCTCCTTAAACCTTGTCTTCCCACTAGATGCTTTTCGTCTAATCGTCAAGTTACAAATTATCAAAGATCCTGTAGAAGATCATGGACCATCAGGTCAAACAAATAAATCAAGGTCGTACCCTTACTTTCTCGCAAGTAAATCGATGGCAAATAAGACGAATTGAGCATCGGGACAGCACTTCTTTAAGGGGAGGAGGATGTAACATTTCGTATTTAAGGTCACTACTTAATCTGAATTTATAATTAATTTCTAAATTTTAAATAATTCATTTTATTATCTTAATCGATTTTTATTAAAATCGTCAATTTTAAAAACCCTCGCGAAACACACAATTTAAATTTATCTGTTTTATAATCGAGAAATCAACGACTCCGTATTCGAGCTTTGAGTGCCTAATTATTTTTGTTTCAGATTATTTGTTTTTCTTGTGTTTTAAATTGCACCCGAGACGAAAATCACGATTTAGGAAAAAAATATCAGACTTGGAAAGGTTATTAGGCTCGAGGTTAATAGGTAGTATTAGTTAGGCAAAAGTGGACCAAAGCCCACTCTTTTCCCCCTTGTTTCTTTTCTTGGCCGATCCTAACCCAAAACCCACGACCCCCACATATATTTTTTTAGAAAACCAAATCTATAGTGAATACCCTCCTATATATAAGCCTAGATACCCTCCTAATTCCTATAAACACACACATACCGATCTTTACAAGAAAACCATCCGACTTCTCTTTCTTTTCCTACTGTTCGTCGACCCCCAGGAGAAATCCACCACCAACATCTTAAAACTTCATCAAATCACTCTTTTATTACTCCAAATCACTCCCACAATGAACCATAACCATCTCCCAACCATAAAAATCACCAAGCATGTGTTTTGAGAAATCTTGATTTTGAAGATCTTTGAGTTTTTTTTTGGGTTTTATATGATTGAAGACTATAAGGGTTTAATTGTAGTTGTATTTACATGATTTGGGTATAGTAGAAAGTTTGTCTTTGGATTTGGTTTAGTCTTGGTGGATTCGGCAGCCAACACAACACCCCTTAGGGTTTGGGTTTGATCTCTTAAATCGCCCTAATGTAAGTTAAAAGTGTTCCTTAAACTCCTTTCTTTTTCATTGTTTTGATTTTGTTAAATGAATGTTCTTGATTTTTGATTTTATTGAACATGCAAGTACTTTTATGATTGATCTTAGTTAGTTAGTGTAAGTGAAGTGTAATGGATTTGAGGTATGTTACATTGATGTATTTTGGTTTATGATGGATCAATTGATGATTTGGAAGTGTTTGGATTGAGATTAGAGGTTGATTTAGGGACTGTTTCCAGGTTAGTAGGAAAACATGGTATTTTCTCAAAGTTTTTGGCTTAGGGTCTGTGAATAAAAGACATGTTTGGATAGATATAGGTTTTAGGTACATGTGACGAATTAGACGCTTTTGTATCGATTCCGGATGAAGGAGATATGGCCTTTTTACGGAAGAAGGTCAAATCTGGAGCGGCTATTGGAAAACTTGTTTTGCTCCAGGTTTTTGTATAGTGAATTGAGGTTTTAAAACATGGATAAACACTATATTATAGGCTTTCATCTCTCTTTCGATTCAACTTTATAGCTATAATAGAATAGGATTTATGGCCGAAACCGTAAACGATAGAAATTCAGTCGACTTTCTGATTTGAGTTATGATTAGTAAAAACTCATTTCCCATGGATTGGTAAATGGTTTGATTGATTGGCCTAAATTTCTGGAAACTAGACTTAAGTATATTTCCATGGGTGAAAACCCTATCCTTTTATCTTTTATAGGTTAAGAGATACAATGGTGTGAAGATGACTAAAATTCAGCAACATGTTTCTTAAGAAATAAAAGTGTGAATGCATAGTAATGAGATAAGAATCCTTAAGAGAAACTTAGTAGACACTCAATTAGGTATAAGTACAGGTTTTGTACCCAATTAAAGATAAAAATATCTTGGTTAAGTCTTGGTGCAATGACGTTCATGTTTCAGATTTTTAACTAGTATTTTATAACTATTTTTATAATTCCAAGTCTCGACTTGTTTTATAGGTCTCGGCTAATCATTGGAGTCTTCTACTCGTTAATTTCTCATTTGATCTTCTACATACGGTGATTTTATAGCCTCGCCTTTACTACCTTACTTGTTTTCTTAAAACCCCACGAGGGAGATACATGCTTGCTTTTATAAAATTGAACACAAATTATTTTTCAGTATGCTGGGCCCGAATGTATGATTAATGCTTGAGTACCTATTGCTAAAGTCCCTAATATATCATGAACCGTAACTACCTGTGATGGGTAGACGCTAGGATAATAAACAGTACTATAGGGTAACTCCCCGTCCGGGGTTTGTATCCTTTTGGAACACCCACTTTCAACGGATATATTATTTTTAGAAGTAAAGGTATATAGCAATAATACCTAATCCGTTTGGGGAAACATAACTTATTCTCGTCAAAGGGGTCGGATGTCACGAGCTCATTGCATTATTAATTAAAACTTGTTTGATCCACAAGTTTTCGATGATTTAATATTTGTGTTCTAAATCTTTATATTTAATTAAACCTATGAATTTCACTTAATGTTTTGTTGACTTTTTAGCATGTTTATCTCAGGTAATCAAAGCTATGGACTTAGAGCTTGGGACGAGGAGGAAGTTACGCTTAAGAATGATTTTTGTTAAAACAAATGATCTCCATTCCTCAAAAACAATGTTTTTATATTTGGTTAAACACTTGTATCTTATTAGTCTTATGTCGGGACAACGCTTGCACTCTGAACTTTTTAATGGAATGGAATATGTTTTATAACGTCTCTTTTCGAGTCGTTCCCTATAATTTATTGACTATTGTACTTATTATTAACACCTGATTGTTGGTCCTGAATCCTGATTTAAATTGAGGGTGTTAAAGTTTGTATGTTTCTTGCTTTATTTTGTAGGTTCTCATAGTAGGGAGATGGAATTCTAGGCTCCATGACTCATGTTATGTGGTATAATAGGTGCTGAATAATAGCAAACTATGGCGTAATGTAAGAAACTATGGCGTAGTTCATATGGTTACAGCGTAATAGGTCTCACAGGTTACGCCGTAATTAGTTTTAACCAAAATTTTCAAATTTGTTAACCACATAACTACGGCGTAACTCTGTCTATGGGTTATAGCGTAATTCCTTCCTACAAAACCTTAATTTTGTTTGAAATTTTATAAAACCATGTATAATTAAATGAACTTTATGGGTATGTTAACCCTCATGAGAGTTCACTCGTCCACTTGGGCCACCAAGTGGTTAAAAGGCTAGTTGCATACGTTAAATGCAACCGTGATTCCAACAAAAGTAAGTTAGGTCTTCCTATATATTTTTGTTTTGAACGTTTTATGCATTTAGTTAGTTTAGTGATTTGAGGGGATACGAGTTTGCTCAGGTTATGCTTGGCGGAAGTTCATCTCTTGGCATTATCATTCAAAGCACAGAGCAATGCTCAAGGGAGTTTCTCATTTAAATTCTACTCTTGTTTTTGAATTTTCATTTCCTTAATGTACAATAGGGACATTATACAAACTAAGTGGGGGATGAGAGTAGAATTACCAATTGACCTATATTTCCATTTTCATCTATTATACAAAAATCCACCAAAATATGAGTGTGCCAATAGTATTGTAGACTTTAGAAATTGGCATGTACATCATTTCGAGACCTAATTGATTAGCAGGAATAAATAGTTCGAAAAGGTAACATTTAGAAATTTACCCAAAATGTAGCCCATATGTGTAATCTTGTGTGCGTTTATCGACTTTTACACTGACTTGTCGACCTCTTGTGATAAAACCCCTTGTTTCACTCATATTTAGTGCAAGATACCCTAGATCACCCTATTAAGCCAATCCTTATTTTTTAAATGTTTCGTTACACCATTTCGCTTTAGCCAACCCTATAGTCTGTATTTTATTTATGTTGAAATTCTTGGTTGCTCAAGTCCATGGTTCGGGGGAATCAGTTTAGAAATTTTGCACGTTCGTGGAAGACCTGTCATCCTTGATCTATTAAGACCCCCTGTATTGTCATCACTTTCGATATTGTTCATATATATATATATATGTATATACATATGTATATACATATGCATATGTATATACATATGCATATGTATATACATATGCATATATATATACATATATACATATATATATACATATATAAATATATATATATATATATATATATATATATATACATATATATTTATATATATATATATATATATATATATATATATATATATATATGTACATATATATTATATATATATATGTATATACCTACTATATACTACATATATGTATTTTATATACATTACATATATGTATATGTAATATAATATATGTATATCTTATATAATACTATATAATATTACAATTTTATAGATATATCCATATATTCATTATAAAATACATATATTAAGATATATAATACATATATATATTATAATTATAATATATATATATATTATACATATATATGTATAGTATACATATATATGTATATATACATATATATATATATATACATATATATATATACGTATGTACGTATGTACGTATGTATATATATATATATATATATTGTACTATTATATGCTGCAAAAGTAATGTGTAAAAAAATAAAAATAAATAAATAATTAAAAAATGTATGAATAAACTTCTGTATCATATTTATGTTGGTTACGTGTTATAAAACCAACAAGTTATTCAAGATATGGAGATGGTGCATCTATAAACCATCTGTATGATTTTGAAGGTTGGGCTCTGCTTAATCATTTCAAAGCAGGAATTCATTATTACGTCCGATACTAGCCCATTTTTGCTATTATGATTAGATATTCTCTCTTGGACACTTAAACTCATGGATACACAGTGGCCAGTTATGACAACCATAGATTATATATGTCTATTTGTTTTTTGTTTATTTGTCACAAATTATATGTGTATCCCACGTCTATCCTAACCTTTTTAATGATTCTAGCCTTTAGCCTGCTTGAGTTAAGAAATGAGCAATCACATGTGTCTCGTTCATGGATTTGGTCGAGCATATGTGGTTTTGTCTCCTTTTCTGGATCAGTGATATCGGAAAGAGTCAATCATCTGTTCAAACATGTGTGTGTCATTATGTTGCCTTTAAGATATGTTTAGACCCTAATTCTAGTTGGTGCAGATTTGTGTACTTTCCTATCTTATAATAGAATACATGCTATGATAGTGCAATTAAGTGATCACCTATGTATAATTCAGGAAGAACCATGCTATGCTGGGAGTAGTTGCCAAAATTTTTATCAAAACCAATTTTCTACTTATATCCCCAAAAAGCGAACATTTCATGTATTAACTATTATTTATTCCATATTCGGTTTCTATCCTACTTAATCATCTTATTGAGCCCTTCGAGCACGTTAGCAAGCTATACGACTTAAACTACCTCAGAAACTTAGTAGAATCCATATCATCTTTCGCGTCTTGTACCTAAGCGAGACGATTGATACCTCCTTCAACTTACTTCCCATAGGATGCTTTTCGACTAAGTCAGTCAAGTTACACAATTATCAAAGATCTGTAGAAGATCAAGACCATCAGGTCAAACAAATAATCAAAGGTCTGTACCCTACTTTTCTCGCGAAGTAAATTCGATGGGCAAATAAGGCGAATTTGAGCATCGAGACAGCACTTCTTTGAAGGGGTATGATAAGTGATGAAACAATTTCGTATTAAAGTACACTACTTAATCTGATCTTTAAAATTAATTTCAAAAGTATAATAATTCATTTTATAAGTCTTAAGCGATTTGTTATTAAAATCGACAATTTAAAACCCTCGCGAAACACACAATTTAAATTAATCTTTATTTATAATCTAGAAATCTACGACTCCCGTATTCCGAATGCTTTTGATTGTCCTAATTATTTTTGTTCAGATTATTGTTGTTTCTTGTTTTTAAATGCACGCGAACGAAATCACTGATATTAGGAAAAAAAATATTCACCTTGGTAAGAGGTTAATTAGCTCGCAGGTTAATATGTAGTATTAGTTAGGCAAGAAAGTGGACCAAAGCCAGCTCTTATATCCCACGCTTGTTACTTTTTGCTTAGGCCATGTCCCTGAATACCCCACAAATTCCCTACATATTACCACCACTCACATATATCTTTTTTTACACTCAAAACCAAATACATAGTTAATACCCTCCCTAAATATAAGTCCTAGATACCCTCCTAATTCCTTACTTAAACGACACGACATACCGATCTTACCAAAAACCGCCTCCAGACTATCTCTTTCTTTTCTCCCTACTGATCGTGGCGACCCCCAGAGAAAAACCAAACCGACCTACACAAATCTATAAAACTTCATCAAATCACACTTGATAATACTCCAAAATCACTTCCCACAATGACTCCATTTAACAAAGAACTCCTACACTCAAACCATAAAAACCCCAACCAAGCAATCGTGTTTTAGAAATCTTGATTTGAAGTATCTTGAGATTATTTTTTGGTATTAATTGATTGAAGGCGTAGTAAGGTTTATTGTAGATGTATTTAACAAGATTTGGTTATAGTTGAAAAGTTTGTCTTGGTTTTGGTTTGGTCTTGGTGGATTCTACAGCCAACACCACACCCTCCAGAGGTGGTATGATCATCTCATAAAAATCGCCCCATTAAAGTTAAAAAGTGATTACCTATAAACTCCGATTCTTTTCATTGTTTTAGATATTTGTTAAAATGAATGTCAAGATTTCTTGATTTTATTAAACATAAAGTACTTTTATGATTGATCTTAAGTTAGTTAGTATGTAAATTGAAGTGAATGGATATGAGTATGTTTCTATACATTTGATGTATTTTGGACTTAATGAATGTGAATCAAAATGATAATAGGAAGTAGTTTGACATTGTGAGATAATACGAATGATTATACATGTGACTGATTCCAGTTCAAGGAAGGAAAAACATGGTAATTTCTCTCAAAAATTTGGCTTATGACTATTGCATAAAAATGTAACAAGTGTTGGATAGATAAATAAGTCTTAGGAACATGTGACGAAATATAGATAACGCCTTGTATCTAGGATTCCGTATGAAGGTAGAAACTAAAAGGCCTTTTTCACGGAAGAAGGTCCAATCTGGAGCGGCTATACTTGGAAAAGCTTGTTTGCACCATGTTTTTTGTAATTGAATTGAGGTAATAAAACACGGATAATACACAGATAATATAGGCTTTTATCTTCTCTTTTCGATCACTTTAAAGCAATATGAGGTACAATAGGATTAAATGGCCGGAACCAAAAACCCCAGTTCAAAAACGATTGCGGAAATCCTCAGACGACTTTCATGAATCTTGATTATAATGTAGTAAAGAAAACTCTTTCCGCGTAGGATTTGGTACAATGTGTAGAGATGATAGGCCTAAATTACTCTACTACTAGAACTGTAGATATAAACTATCCATGGTTGAAAACCCACCAACCTTAATTAATCTTTTATTAGGGTTATACAGAAGATACAATGGTGTGAAGATTGACTAGAAAGTTCATCAATATGGTCGTTGTATACCGTCTTTTCGTTAAGAAAAAAAAAGATAATGAATAAGTCATAGTAATGAGATACGAATCCTTAAGCGAAACTTAGATAACAATCAAATAGGGTATAAGATACAGGTTATTTATGTGACCCAAATTGAAGAAAAACTAGCTGTTAAATATTCTTGGTGCATTGACTTTCAGAGTTCGGGATTTTTAAATAGTATTTTATAAACTATATTATAATTCCTAATCTCGACTTGTTTTATAAGGTCACCGGCAATCATTGGAGTCCCGCTTCTACTTGTTGATTTCTCAATTTGATCTTCTACATATGGGTGATTTCTATATGCCTCGAGCATCTTTACGACCATACTGGTTCTCTTAAAACCTTGCCGCGAGGAGAATACGATGCTTTGTCTTTATAAAAAATAGAACACAAATTATTTTTTCATTATGCTGGGCCCAAAAAATTTATGATTTAATGCTTGAGTACTATTGGCTAAAGTCCCTAATACTATCATGAACCGTAAGCGTATACCTGTGATGGGTAGACCAGATAATAAAACAGTACGATAGGAGTAACTCCCCGTGCCGGTGGTTTGTATCCTTTTGTAACACCCACTTTCAACGATAAAATTATTTTTAGAAGTTAAACATGTTTTACATAGAAATATACCTAATCCGTTTGCGGAGGAGAAACATTAACTTATTCTCGTCAAAGGGACGCATGTCACGAAGCTCATAAGCATTATTAATTAAAACTTCTTGTAAGACTTCCATCTAGTTTTCCGAGATGATTAATATTTGTGTTCTGAAATCTTTAAATTAATTAAACCTATGAATTGTGCACTTTATGTTTTGTTGACTTTTTAGCATGTTAGGGTCTCAGGTAATTCAAGTAGTATGGACTTAGAGCTTGGGACGAGGAGAAGTTACGCTTAATCATTGAGTATTTTGTATTAAAACAAAGATGGCATTCGCATTCCTCAAAAACAATGTTTTTACTATTTAGTTGAACTACTTGTTATCTTATACAGTCTTATGCCGTGGACAACTGCTTGCTACCTCTGATACTTTTTAACTCTGTGAATGGAATATGTTCTTACAATAACGTCGCTTTTTGAGAGATCGATGTCTCTATAATTTATTGACTATTGTACTTATTATTAACACCTGATTGTTGGTCCTGAATCCTGATTTAAATTGAGGGTGTTAAAGTTTGTATGTTTCTTGCTTTATTTTGTAGTACAGCATATGTAATGTTGAGATGGAATTCTAGTGCTTCCACGACTCTTGATTATGTGGTACATAATAGAGTAGCAGAAAAAATATCAAACCTATGGCGTAAATGGTAAAGAACTACGACTAGTACATATGGTTATACGCGTAATATGTCTCACAGGTGTGCTGTTAATTAGTTTAACCAAAATATGTTCTGTTTTCAAATTTAGTTAACCCACATAACTAATGGCGAAACTCTATCTATGGGTTCATAGCGTAATTCCTTCTTGTAAAACCATAATTTTTGTTTTGATAATATTATAAAACCTGTATGTAATAATTAAATGACTTTATGTGTATTGAACATCTCTGAGAGTTTCACTTGTCCACTTGGTGCCACCAAGAGTGGTTATAAGGCCCAGTTGGCATACGCATAATGCAACCGTGAATCCAACAAAAGTTAAGTTAGGTTCTATCCTGTATATTTTTTGTTTGAACGGTTTTAGCAATTAGTTAGTTTACTGTTTAAGGGGATACGAGTTTGCTCAGGTTATTCTTGGCGAAAATTCATCTCTTGGCATTATCATTCAAAGCACAGAGCAATGCTCAAGTGAGTTTCTCATTTAAATTATACTCTTGTTTTTGAATTTTCATTTCCTTAATGTACAATAGGGACATTGTACAAACTAAGTGGGGGATGAGAGTAGAATTACCAATTGACCTATATTTCCATTTTCATCTATTATACAAAAATCCACCAAAATATGAGTGTGCCAATAGTATTGTAGACTTTAGAAATTGGCATGTACATCATTTCGAGAACTAATTGATTAGTAGGAATAAATAGTTCGAAAAGGCAACATTTAGAAATTTATACTTTTGTTGTTATATGTTGATGATTTGATTATTATTGGAGATGATTGTGTTGGAATTGAATCATTGAAATTGGAGTTAGCTCGGCGTTTTGCTATGAAGGATTTGAGCTTACTTTGTTATTTTCTTGGTGTTGAGGTTGCTTCTATGCCAAAAGGATAGATTTTTTCTCAGTCCAAATATATAGGTGATTTTCTTGATCGTGCAAGAATTTCAGACTAATGGTTGAAGATATTCCTATTGATACTAAGGCAAAATACACTTCGACAGATGGCGATCCTTTGCCAGAACCAAGTTTGTATCAGAGTATTATGGGCAGTTTACGTGTTGATTATTGGGAACATATGGTTTATAGTCGTATCAATCAGCTTTCTTCAACTGGTTTCAACAACATTCCTGAACTGCCATGGGTTGAAGTCCGTTATAGTAATACTCACCTCTTTAACAGTGCTCGAGATATCAGCAACAACTCGATGTTCTTCCCATTGTACTTGTAAATATCTAAATCAGCCCATGGTGTAGATGTAATTTGGTATGTCATGTCAAACCATTTTGGGATGAATTCTTAGCCCTTTGTCTCTCGTATCTTTTTCTCAGCCCTCTATTTCTCTTCCATTCTAGAAAAAGAAAGTAAGAAACATGTTAGGTTTAAGATTTAGTGTGTGTGTATGTGTGTGTGTATGAGAGGGAGAGGGATATACATGTTCTTTTCAGAACCAGTTTTAGACAAATCATCCATCTCAAGCGCATATCTATCTGGTCGTAAGCGATAATCTGACGAAAACAACTTCTTTGGTGCTGTTGTAAAGCTGTTTACTTTATGTGCAAAATGTGTGTACTGGAATTTATCTTCCGCATGGGCCTCAGCAACTCTCCAAACCTTTAAAACACCACCCATCAAATTAGTTGTCTGTAACTATTGTTAAAGCGATTAAACCATATATGAGAAAAAATGTTATTTTAGTATAAAACTGGAATTGTTATGAGATGAATCATTAGCAAAAAATGGAGGAAGTGTACGTCCTTGAGTTCAGTGTTGGGAAGGGGTTCTTCTTCCAAATTACAAGACACATAGCTGATAGACTGTAACAACCCGAGTTTTACGACGCGTATGACGATCGCGAATTCGACGTCATAATTATTATTATATAAATTCATGTGAACGAACGTCGACATTTGGAATTTTATTTGTCATAAATAATTATTTTTGCATTTATTACGAACGGAAATTAGAAATTTTTATTTTTTGACCGTTTTGTGAGTCAACGTTCGACGCGCTTCGTTATTATTTTTATGATGATAATTTGTATTTTATCGTCCTCGTCCCGAGTTAGCCGAAACCGAGTCAAAACTTTATTTTGACGAGAGTTAACATTTTAGTAAAAGTTTTAAACCAAATTAAGTGTGACGGAAATAAATTTAGTCATGAAAATATAATCCCGAACATATGACCGGTTATGGACCGAAACTAACACTTATGTGTTATATTTTATAAAGCTTTGAAAGATTAAGGACTAGAAGTGTCAAGGGGCCAAACTTAATTTCTATATAAATGAACACACACTTGTTATTTTTCTTTTACAAAAAATGTTCTTCCTCCTCCCCTTTTGAAACCCACGACCGGCCACCCCTACATCACCACCAAAACCTTAAATTTTTTGACATGCAATATAATCAAGTTACAAAATATTAATCCTCGTGTCGAGGCCTACGTTTCCATATAATAAAATCTTACATGCAATGGGTTTTGAAGAAATTTATTTTCAGGTTTAATTCGAGTGTTTCAATTGAAAAGGGTGTTGTACAAGAGCTAGATTAGTGATATTTTGAAGTGGGTTTGGTCGAAAAATCATTTGGTTTTGGGTTTTGGTGTGGTTCTAACCCTCGGCTAAGACAAAAGGGACAAGTCGAGTATGTGATTTTGCCCAATCCTGCTTAATATATCTTTGTAAGTATTTTTAATACTTGTATTATATTTGTTTTTGTGATTTGATTCATTTTTGGCTATTGTATGTGATGAAATCCGAGGGATCTTGTGTCGTTTAATTAGATTTTTGTTTTGCCTGATTGAGCGAGTTGGATATGGTTTATAGACTATCCTAGATTGTGTCGTAAATGAATTTTTGGTCAAAATGGATTTTTGGCATGTTTCGTAACATATAAATCAGGGCAGAAACTTTGGCGCGGAAAACGAGGTTCAAGATTTTGTAAAATCTGATTTTGGTTTAGAAAACATGGTAGAGGATATTTTTACGAGCGTTTCGGTAATTCGAACGCCCCGTAACTCCTTACAATGAAGAATTTACGACGAAAACAAGATTTGAAAATTTAGAAAAGTTCCAAACAGCGATTAT
>BQNB010049678.1:9596-41918 GCA_026074375.1 Tanacetum coccineum | reverse complement strand
ATACTCCGGTCCAAAGATCCAAATCAACATCTTAAGGATATTCCATAACTTGTGGACTCACTTTACCTTAATGTTGAAAATAGGGAAAGAACACGACTGCGTTTATTTTAATTTTCCTTTCACGGTCAAGCTAGAAATTGGTTTGAACGTCTACCCACGGGATCTATCTCCATTTGGGAGGATCTTACTACCCGTTTCCTTGCTCTGTTTTTCCCACCGGGAAGAACTACCAAACTTAGAAATGACATCTTGATATTCCACTAACATCATGGTGAATCTCTTTCTGAAATATGGACTCATTTCAAGGACTTACTTTAAAAAGTCCCTCATTATGGCATCGATCTTTGGCTCCAAGTCCAAATCTTTTATGACCATGTTAATCAAGCCATAAGGCACGTCATCGATCATTCGGCCAATGGTATTCTACGTGACAAAAGCGTCGAGGAGTCTTGGGAACTTAAAGAGGACCTCTCCCTCTATGACAACAAATGTTAGAATGACCCAAGAGACCTCGCTAAACCAGTCAAGGCAATCTCTTTGCCTCAAGATGTCCTGAGTATATCCGACCGTCGTCTCGTTGAGCTAGAAAATCAAGTCCAACGCTTGATGGAAGCTCATCTTGCTCCTAAACCATCCTTTCAAGTGAACAAAATCGCTTCTTCATGTGAGATTTGTAGTTGTCCCCACAAAACTCAATATTGCATGGAAAATCCCGAGAAAGCTTTTGTCGATTACGTATCTTACCGACGAAGCGGGAGGTAAGTGGTTCACTTTCAAACCCGAGTAAAATAACCTTGGTGACACCTATAATCCGTCATGGAAAAGTCACCCAAACCTTAGGTGGAGGCAACCTCAAAATTCTCAAACCCACCTAATCATTTTCAATCAAATGGTTCGTTCTCGAACCACGCTTTCAATAACAATCCCCAAAATTTTAACAATCAATCAAATCTCAAGAAATTGGTGTCTAACTTTATTGCATCTCAAGACGCTAGGTTGTCTAAGTTTGATGCTAATTTCAAACAACAACAATGCAAGATGACCATTAAAATTGACACATTCTTAAAGGCCATCAATGACCGAATGACGGGAGCACCCCCAAGTGACACAGTTAAGAACCTGAAATTGAATGTTAACTCCACCTCTTCGATTTCATCTGCTTGTTCTTTCCCAATGGAAGATCTCCAAAGTTCATTCCACCCCCTCAATTCGGTCAATGCTATTAAAACGTGTTTCAAATCAACAAGTGATTTTCAAAAAGACCAACTACAAGTTAAAACCTTAACGGTTAACAAAATTGAAACCCCAAAATAAAAAAAAACCCCAAAAATATCTAGAAGATAAATTTAAGGTTTTGAATCTTAATTTACTGGTTCTTGAAGTTCTAGTTCATGCTCCCATGTACAATGCCATTTTGGATAAATACGTAGAGAGTCTTGAGTTAGTCAAAAAATAGGTCCGCATTCATTTAAGACGAAATGCCAAAGAAAATAAAGGATCCCGGATTATTCACCTTACCTTGTGGACTAGGGGACTCCAATCCTTTTGATACCTTATCCGATTTAGGGTCTTGTGTGAACTTAATCCCATTATATCTCTTCAAAACATTAAATGTTAGAATATTAAAAGAGACCGAGAATATCCTAGGGTTAGTGAATGGAATTAAGTCGTATCTCGTAGGAATTGTGAAAGACATAGAGGTATACATAGGGAAGCTAAAATTTTTAGAGGACTTTTACGTCATAGATATAGAAAAGGACCCTATGTGCCCCTTACTTGTAGGAAGAGGATTTTTAGCAACTACTAGTGTCGTAATAGATTGTGAGAAAGCTAAAATATCGGCAGGAGAAGGAGTTACCAGATCGATATTTGGAGTTAAGGAAAATGGCCTAGGTCATGTGGATACACCATATTGGACTACCTTAGCAAAACGGAAGTCTTACGAATCACGACCTAGTATGAACTACATAGGTGCCTGACCCCCTTACTATTAGAGAAAGACTTTATGAATGGAACAGCTCGCATTTTACCGAAGAATTAGTAAAGCAGGACGCCGAACTCAATCGTTTAAAGATGTCCTAGTGTTTAGGAAAATGGTAAAATTCCTAGGAGCTATATATATAAATCTTAAGTGAAATATGTAGGAATCCGAGGATTTGATTGAGAAGAAAATATGTTGGAAAAGGCCACCAAAAGAGAAGATGGTGCATTGCACATTAAGATTGAAAAAATTGACCCCGATGGAGAAAATTTTGATCGAACTTTTCAATCAATTCACACAACTAGGATACTATCCGAGAAAGAAACGCCAAGCGATATCATCGACTTGGAACATTTTCATGATTCCTAAGAGTGTGACTCCGAATCTAGCTAGAAGAATCGTTAATAAAGAAAAGCGCTTATTGGGGGCAATCCAATATTTTATTTTATGCATTTTAGAAGTGTCGTGTGTTTTTAATTTTCATTATTTGTCTTATATGTTTGAATTTTATGTGATCATGCTTTGTTTTGTCTTTAACCTCCCCTTAATTGCAATCAAAGGTATTTTGCATAAAATAAGTGTAGGAGAAAATATAATAACCCAAAAACTTTCATAGAATGTAAACTTATATTGTGTCATATATATTAATACAAATAAAGTTTATGAAAAAAATAATTGTATCAATAGTTAATTTGCGTAATGAATATAAAATGTAGTAATTATTAATAAATAATAAAGATATTAAGATACATGTGTGAAAAAAGGTGAATGTGGCCATAGTTGAAAGAGTGAATTGGAGGGATTATGTAATATGTTTAAAAATGTAATTAATTTTTAAAACCTTGGTTGAAATATGTTTACGGTTTGCTAATGAATGCTCAATAAGACATGTTAATATGTATCAAACGAAATTGAATCCGAGATTTAAGGGCTCTGTAACGGTCAAGTCTATCAGGCTGGATGGTATCGTGGTGAGAAACCCACTTGACATGTCAGCGCCACAACAGCTTTCTCTCTCCAAATAAAACTCACTTTACAACTCACTCTTCAAACCAGTTAATATGAACACTCACCTTACCACTAAAACTCACATTTCATTAAAATATCCACTTTATATAAAATATTCCTCACTAAATACCCACACACACTCACAAACAATTAAAATATACTTAATAAAAAGGAGCTGGCCCCACAAAAGTGTAACTCACACTAGGTGAGTAAGTCACCACTCACTCTTCAAAACTCTTCCAAACTCGCCGAGCTAGTGGGGACTCGCCTAGGTGAGTTTTTGACCGGATGGACATCTCAGTGTGACTTTTGATAAGATCACCAAGGTGAGTGTGCCTAAACACACACACCATCTTTACCGTTCTCTAGCCTCAAACATTAAAATGATTATAGTAATTGAAATGGAATTTGGAATATTGAAAGTTGAAATTGCTAAATATTTGAAGTGGGTCAAATAGAACAAGTCAAAGAAGTTGCATGTGGCCTAAAATCTTAGCCATGATTGGCTTATATAATCGTTTGTTATTCTATCCTCATTTACACATTAAACATCTCATAATCAGTATCACCATCTTAGCCATAATTCTTAAATGTATAATTTCGAAAGCAAAATTTTATTTCCATGATTAGAGGGCTTAAGTGTGAGTTTTGGGTTCACACAGAATAAGATACAAGTACGATAGATCTCACCGTGAGTAGTACAAAACGAGAGGGAATCCAGCATGATCTATATCTCATTTTACGTTAAGCCTTGATCGAGTTTCTTAACGTTTGTTCATGTTCGAATGGAGTTCTCGTTTGTGATCATGTCGGTGTTTAGGATTCATATGTTACGGGTTTGGAGTTGCATTCTGATTTGGGGTTAACATCACGTTCGAGTTAGGGGTCTGTTTAGGTTAGGTTCGTTCGTCCTATCACTACAAAAAAAGTTAACATTCTTCACGCTTATTTTACCACGGTTTAAGAAGTGTGGAGAATGTTTTTCACGGTCATAAGCGTGTATAAAATAACCACGTGTGTACATAATATTATTTCACAGTAAAAAGCGTGAAGAATATTTTTGATATAAAAATAATAATAAAAACAAAAGTTCACGCACAAAAGCGTGGATAATATTTTTATATAAAAAATAAAAACAAAAGTTCACGTAGAAAAGCGTGGACTATTATTTAACTCCATCCATCATAAATTCATAACGTTACCCTCGTCACACTCCATTCACCCTTCTCGTTTTTGTAAATTACTTTTTCACAAACACTCCACCACTTTCATAAAATATGAGTACATCATTGTCATCATCACCAGGTACGGTTTTAGCAGTTGTAAAATCGGCCAATCACGTTAGGGTTTCAGTTTCAAATTGGTCAATGTAGTTAAGGGTTTCAGTTTCAAATCGGCCAATCGCATTAGGGTTTCAGTTTCAAATCGGTCAATTACGTTAGGGTTTCAGTTTCAAATTGGCCAATCGCATTAGGGTTTCAGTTTCAAATCGGTCAATTACGTTAGGGTTTCGGTTTCAAATCGGCCAATTGCATCAACTACGCATCAAAGGTATAAAACAAAATCCTTTTTTTATTTTATTCTTAGTGTATTTAAAGTGTTAGTTTTACGTTTATTAATTCTGAGTTTAATTTTGTGTGTTTGATTAGCTGAATTTTAGTTTTAGTTTATGAATGATCTGATTTTTTGCTTAATTAAATCTGTGGGTATATTTTAGTTTACGGATGCACTTGCCACTATCGTATAGAGCTCTTACAATCATCACATGTACAAGTGTTTACTGTTTTGTTATTTTGTAGTATGTGATGTGAAATGTCGAAGATGTGGGAGAGGAGCCCATTTTCAACGAGAAGCTCTGAATAAGATGAAGAATGACTGAAATATACCTTTGCTCTAAAATCATACTTATGTAATTGTGATTATTCCATTATAAATAAATCTGACATTTGGTATTGCATTTCATTGTTGCGCGATGCACTTTGGATGATTTGAGAGATATTGATGAATTTGTTGATTCTGGCTTCGTTTCTTTACTCAAAGTTCTACAATAATAGCCAGCAATAAGTGCGGAATAGTAAACTCTTTTTTTTATCGGATGGGACTGTTTCTTAATATAAACACAGGGCTTATTCCTATTTTTTTAATTATAATAAAGATCACTACGAAGCTCGTTTTTAAAACAGGGTTCTATTTGCTTTTCACATAAAGTCCCCACCCTTTTGAGCCCTCATTGGAAAACCGGGATCTTATAGTGTGTTTTAAACGGGCTCTCAAGCCCTTTTTTGTGTAGTCGTTTCCTCTCTTCATTCACCCACAAGACCGTTCTGTATAAACCGATTTATTATTTTACAATGGAGTTAATACTCCCATGGGAGTAAATCAAGAGGACATGCCTTATAGGGACATGGTTTGGATTCTGAGTATCAAGGTATATTTAACTATATATTGGCTTTATTTTGAAAAATTATTTACGCTACAAGACAGTGTGAACAATCTATTTGTTTATTCTAATGTGTCGTAGATAGACCATATATTTTCTAGCTGCATCACAAACATACAAGATGGTTGAGTCGCAAAAGTTTTTAGCTACTCTGGTTAAGTGCTAAACATGTTGAAATGGTTAGTATAGAATTTCTGATATAATATGTTTGAGTTGATATTTCATTTCTTTTATTTTCAGTCGCGTGTTTATAAAGGAAGTGCGCCTACCCTTTTCTTCCCCATCTTCTAGATCTTTATGGTTCTTAAGGTGCACTTATAGCTACTTATGAATGGGTCGATATGGTATATTAATTTATTTCAAATAGTTCATTTTGTTATATAGATTTCTTAGGGTGGTCTCAATGATGGATATAAGAATTTTATATCAAAGAAGGAGCTTCCCGATGGTTCTTGACTCGGAGAAGAAGCAGCCAATATTCTCCAAGCAATCTATCATTGAAACAGTAAGTCAATTTATAATAGTAGACACTTAGCGTTTTCACATCATTGTCTCCCATCATAATATTTGTATTTATAAATTTGAATATTCATTTTATCATCTCGTTCTTACTCAAAGCTGGCTGAAGAATAATCACGTTTTTGTTTTTCCCTTATTAGTCACATACAAAGGTGTTTGTTACTCTGCCCACCTTTATAGCGTTTTCTCAGAATATTACCAAGTATAATGTGTTAGCTAAACCAGTTCAGAAAACCCACGTGACATGGACGTGTAGGCTGAAAAAGAAACTTTGTAGTTTCTATCTACTCTATGTTAATAGTCATAGATGGGTGTCAAAAGGTCGACCCCAAACCGACCCAAACCCCCAGATAAGGCTTATAGGGTCGCGGTTAGGTTTAATTTTTGATATCTTATCGGTTCGGGGTCAACCCGATAAACATGATATTTACCTTTGTGTATCTTTCTTTTCTTTTTGCCCAAATAAACTTGTGGCCTGTTAACATTGGTATATGATCACTTCATATAATTAGTTTTAGACATGTATGCTATTATTTGTGTCACCACTAGGAAGGCATGGTATTTAGAATCTAAAGAAAAACATCTGGAAAGATGCAAGCCTTACCTAGATAAAGAAATGTACAGTCTCTAAACTCATACTTACTTTTTGAAGGCGGTGATGTAAACAAATATGATGGCATGGAAATCTTGATCCAAAAACAATCGTGTGTTTGTTGCTGCACTTTTTTGTTACTGCCACTTTTTATCGTGCCAGCTTGGCGATTCTTCTTTGTTGCTGCACTTTTTTTTAAACTTGCATATAGCACAAGTTTGTGTTATCCTTGACTTTTATGGAAGTGTTGTGGGGGAGTTTCCTGTTATCTTGGTCCAACGTATATTGTTAAAACCTGTATTGATCGTTAGTCCAACGCAGTTAAGTGTGATAATATGGTGTAATATTTAGAACATCCTGATAACTAAGTTATTCTGTATTGGGTTCGGGTTAGGGTCAATATTTGGGGACACCGTAAACCCGACTCAAATAAAAATAATAAAACTCGATATCTCAACCCGACAACCCGACCCGATAACACCCCTAGATGGTATCAAGTTTCATTCACTCTACTGAGCTACATTACCTGAACTGCTATCATTTTCTTTGCCACAACTATTTAGGTTGGGAGGTTATTTGGTGATAGAATGTCCTCTGGCCTAGTCCAGTCTGAGCAAATACGCACAACTGAGCCAAATTAGCTATCAGTTTTATCTTCCCACAACTCAGGAATGTAATAGTCCAATGTTAAATGATATGGCAATAGACCAACGACAAATCAAGTACACTAGTCATCGATGTAGCAAATATATATACAAGAGTCATAACTAAAAGAGCATCTCTAGATCGAACCAGAATAAGATATCAGCAACATCAGATGAGCAAATTAGTACATGATCAGAATCACTTGTATTTTTCTATTTGTTCAGGCTGGATTACTGTTTTTGCAGAATTCACATCAGAAAGAAATGTTTACTTATATGCAATGTCAAAATTTAGTGTAATGGGTTACTGAAATGTTTACTTATCGGCAATGTCAAAATTTAGTGTAATGGGTTACTGATTTTTAAGGTGTTATGGGTTGACTATATAGATGATATTTTTTTAGATACAAATATGATTTTGGTTTTCTTTCTTGTTGTTTAGGAGCTTGTTAAAGACAAAAGATGGAAGAAGATTCCAATAGATTTCAGCCTGGTCTAATGGGTCGAAGAATAGTGGAAGACATGAGATCATAGAAGAATAATACCTTGTAAACATACTTATAAATCTTTTATACTTGTTTCTTGGATTATATTAGTATACAAAATAGTATCTTTTGTATTGAATTTGTGTATGATAAGCTGCAGATTTAAGTATGTTCATGTTATATAACAAATTGGTATCTTTTATATTGAGTTTGTGTCTTCTTTCATGATAAATTTGTATGTATACTCAAAATGCAGGGTAAAAATTGTAAATTTGTGAAATACATAAAAAAATTGTGTACTTTTGATATTTCTCCACGCACAAAAGCGTGTACTTTTGATATTTCTCCACACTTTTTAGTGTGGAGTATTTAATATTTGTTCCACCCTAATAACCGTGCACTTTTTGGTTGCCGCCCATATACTCCAAGCAAAAGGAGCGTGGACTCAAATTTGCATAAACACTTTTAGGCGTGGAGATATAAGAATATTACGTAAATCATAAGGCTTTGTTGTAGTGTATGTTTGGGAAGAGGGTTCGGTCTAAATAGTTGGAGTGGCATGGTTTTAGGCTCATTGTTCATATTCCTTGCGGGTATTGAGGTTCGATGGCTCTTGTTGAACTCTATTTTACGTGTTCGAGTTGGTGTCCTATTTCATTGTTACACTTTGATTATGCGTGTGTTTTTTGAAGTACAACTCGAGCCACTAAGTTAATTTGTATAGAAATCGTATAGTAGTTATGAGTAATTGATATGAAATCACATGTTGTTCATTGGAGAAATTGCTGAAATTATGAGTTCTAGAATAAACCACGCCGATGTTTAGGAAATTACTCGCAGATTATGATTATCGAGCATTCGATACCATCCTGGAAAGGAAATGTTGTAGCAGACACCTTAAGCGAAAGGACGAATCAAACCACTCCAGAGTTTGAGGATCCTTCACCCAAAAGTACCATCTAAATCCGGCGAAGCCTCAAAACGAGGCGATCAAGTGAGAGAACAATCGATGCTGACGAAACTTATGTGGTAATGGACATAGCATTTGATGTACGTCTTGATGGAAAACGATGTATCAAGAATCGAAGTTGGTTTCCACTCTTTGGTAATTTGAGGATTTAATCATGCGTGAATCCATTTAATGAAGTATTCAAATTCCACCCAGGTTCTGACAAGATGTATCAGGATCTAATAAATCTATTGGTGGTCCTAACATGTATAGGCATTCATGCTGAATCATGTCCGGTAAAGTGTTTGACATGCTCTAGAGTTAAAGTGGAATGTCAGGAAGCCCATCCGCTTACAAAATAAACTAGAGATACCCTTCATGGAATGGGAAAGAATAACGATGGACTTCGTTACAAAATACCCATAACCTCAAACAAACTTGACACAATTTGGGTAATTGTTAGACCGCCTTACACAAATCAGCACATTTATCCCCACCAAAGACGCAGATAGTATTGGAAATCACTGTACATGGTATGTATATAAAGGAGATAGTCTCATGGCATTAAAGGGCCGATATCCATCATCTCGGATTCATAAATAGTCAGTTCACATCCAGTTTCTAGAGCAGTCATTGTAGAATGGTTCTGGGTACTACATTAAGACATGATTTACGACATATCATCCGAGACTGGGTGGACAAGTGAAAGAAAAACATCCAACACTTGAAGACTGCTTCAAGCTTGTGTTATAGATTTGGGGAAAAGATGGGCGTGAACTTACCACTGGTTAGATATTTTCCTACAATAACAGTTACCATGCCTAGTATTAAGCTAGCACCATTCGAGGCATTTATGGTCGAAGAGTGTCGATCACTATCGCTGGGCCCGAAGTTAGAGATGATTAGTCATACGCTTATAATTAGACAATGAGCTATGCTATTCTAGATTATACACGGGGTGACCGAGTCTTTTTTATAATCCTAACAAAGGAGTTACGCCAATGTAAGGCGAAAGCCTTTAGAATTCCAAGTTAGAGATCATGTTATGTTGAAAGTGTCACCTCGGAAAGGTGTCATCTGATTCGAAAAGCGAGGAAAGCTTAACCCCCGGTACATTGGACCATTTAAGATCCTTAAAAGGGTCGGCCTAGTGGCATTCAAACTTGAGCTTCCTGAAGAACTCAGTAATGTCCACAGTACCTTCTACGTTTCTAATTTAAAGAAATGCCTATCTGACGAATCCCCCATCATTCCAATAAAAGAGCTTCGGCTCGATGACAAACTCGACTTTGTGGAAGAACCAATAGAAATTATAGATCATGAAGTCAAGCAACTGAAACAAAGTCATATTCCTATAGTCAAAGTAAGATAGAACTCTAAAAGAGGACCAGAATTTACGTGGAAACGCGAAGATCAAATTCGTGCCAAGTATCCACATCTATTTCCAAACATCATTCCAACATCCAACTAAATCTCGTGACGAGATTTCTTTTAAGATTGGGAGATTATAACAACCCATAATTTTCCTTAGTGTAATTATCCATCTATTATATTTAATAGAACCATTTTTACGAGAATATTTTTGTTTTATACCATCCATGATGTAACGTAACTTACATTACAAAAGTAAACGTGCTCACGCAACTACAAATGCCAATTCCATCAACGTTTATATCAAGTAAACGTTATAATATGTCAAGTAATATATTCTAAACTCCATTTTTACCATACGTTATCTATTTAATGTACCATTCATAACGTTATTATAAAACGGATTTTATACGTTAATGTTTATACCAAAACCCCGATTACATGTAATGTTTTTATACAAACCAAAAGTACAAACTTATAAGACATGTATACAAGGTTACAATGCATAATATTTGAATTATATTTCCCTCCAAAACCCTAGTACAACTCTCTAAAGCTCTAGGTACAACCCGATTAAGTACAATATTCAAATAAGCCATTTTCCCTCCAAATACTTATGAGATTTCGTACCACCTTTCTAGCATAGATTAAAAGTCTTTTTAGCATCACATTTAAACTAGATTTTCCCTCCATTTCACTCCATACACTCGACTTAAACCTTAACCCTAACCTGAAACCTTAAACAACCCGATACCTCTTAACTAGTGTCGAACCAAGCCAAAACCTAGCAAGCATACTCCACCATGATGCACCACCTTGTCTAGCACCTTGTCACCACCTTGCCTAGCTCCTTAACCTACTCGTCACACCCTTGTACCCCAAGTAAACCTTCTTGTCACCTCCTTATAAAACCAAACCCTCACACCCTTCTAACAACTCTTTAAGCTAGCCCTAGCTTATACTAGTCACTCCTAGTACTCCTTGGTCACTACTCTACTACAAACTTGGCCACTACTTCACCAAAACTTAGCCTCTAAGTTTTTATACCCTATATATAAACCGAAACATGCATGCTCCAAAAACTCACCACAAAACTTAACATATACTCAAATCATGTACTAGCCAAGCCCTATAAGAGAAGAAGGAAATAATTAAGCTATTTAGGAAGCCAAGGAACAAGAAAGAAAGGTACTTGATTCATCTCTAAGCCATTTTGACCCGTATCAACCCATTTTGACCCATTCGAGTACTAGTAAATCCTATCACTTGTTCTATAAGCTCTTGTTGTGTTTTAGATCTTATATAAACTTTGTTTTAAGCATGTGATCAAACAAAACCATGTTGGAAATCCTTAAACCAAACGAAACCCTAATCGAGCCCTAAATGACCCGTTTTGGAAACCCTAAGTCCATGTGAACCCTAATAAGCTAGCTTAAGCTTATTCCTATCCTAATAAGCTCTAATCCATCTTTATGATTTTGTGAGAAAAGCTCTTGAACCCTAAACCTACACGTTTGGTTTTCCTAAACCAAACGCATGCTTAAAAACCCCAAAACCTCTTTTCAAAAATCCTATAAGCTAAAACCCATAAGCTAAACTTATAAGCTATTCCTATAAGCTTCTTTATCACTTTTATAAGCTTTAAAACAAACCCCAAAAGCTTTAAGCTTTCGGGTTACAATTTCTAAACCAAACGCACCCTTTTTGAGTTTTCGAGCTAATAAGCTCATTTCATAAGCTTTAAGCTTGTAAAACCAACTTATTTTAGCTTATTGTGATAAGCTTTATGCTGCAAAATGATTTAGAGATTAAAAATAAAACCAACTTATTTTAGCTTATATGGAATTTGGACTAGAAACGTAAATCATTTTATGCATGAGGGGTATATATTGTAAATTTTGAAACTATTAAACTTTTGGGCCAAAAATGTAATTATCCTAAACTTAAAACCACAAGGACCTGTTTTGCCAACTTTCTAAAATAAAGGTTAAATGTTTTAAATTATTTATAAAGGGTTTAAATTGTAAAATATATATACCAAGGGTATATATTGTCATTTTCAAATTATTAAGGGTATAAAATGTAATTTTTTACATTTAATAACAAAAATACATTTAAACATTATGAGACTTGATTTTATTAAAAACCCGACATATTTATCGTTCATTCATCGATCAAAACATATAAATCAATTATGTTAAATATTTAACATAATTTATCATCCACTAGCTTTTGAAGAAACTTAAAAAGATAAAATCTTATCATCTAAACTATAACGTATCACGTTACTAGGAAATTTCATATGAGGGGCTTTCATTTGGGTAGACGTTTTGACGAGTTGCTGAATTTACGATTTAAAGTGCCCTAGCTCCTCAAACGTTTACTACATGACCTCTAGATTATGATAGCCCGAACAGTGATACGATATGTTGACAAATTAATAAACCAAATTAATATTTACGTTAAACTTTATGAAATAAAGTTTTGAAATATAAACAATTAAACTAAGACTTGACATATTACCCCAGGTTGTATGACGAAGCCGTTTACTTCTATTTGATTTACTTTTGCCATCAATCAGATTTCCCTGTTAAGGTGAGTTCATAGTCCCACCTTTATATATTTTTCCAAACCCCGTAGGGGATACATGCTATAAACCATGAATACAAGTATTTTCCAACTATATGCTTTCCTGATATATTATTGCCTAAGTTTACCTTCATTGCTAATATCATTTAATCATGAACCATTAATCACTTACGAGTGAAAGCGAATATTGTGGATAGATCTATCGGGATTGACGAATCCCGTTTGTGTTTACCTGTACATGAGGTAATCAAACGCACTATATTTGAGAATAATAGGTAACTTCGGTAAGTTACCTTTCCAAGAGGACAGTTGTTCCTCAATAATGTCACTGAGGTAATTTCCATGTTAACGTTTGAGTTCATGAGCTTAGGTCAATAATAATGTTTTCCATGATAATTGTAATTGTACAATTATTACCACTTATGATGACTTGTATTCAACCATTTCATTACAAACCTATAAAATTCACTCAACCTTTGTGTTGACCTTTTTAGCATGTTTATCTCAGGTAATTAAGCGGTTTAAGGCACGGAGTGGCATGGACTTGAAGACGTCCAAACTTGTTATCATTCAAACTTTATGTTTTCAATGTATTTTGGGACCTCCTTTTGTAAAACTCTGATATGATATTGAATGATAACTTAATTTTCCAAAACGTCTCTTTTGAGTTATTTTCTATGATTATGACTGTTGATTCATGAAGTAATACCCCAATTTAGCTTCCACTGCTATATGAATTATCGGGGTGTTACATGTAAGCACGTTTGGACTTTTTGCGAGTGTAACAAAACTTAATATTTCAAACAAAAGTATTAAAAGAAACTCATACCAATAACAAGTTACATGCATACCTTTTGAGACGTCTCAGTTATCACTTTGTATGTGCCATTAACATGGACAGTAACCGCGTGGAGGAAGTCTACATTTTATTGAAGTTTTATGTTGCTCTTAACGCGCGACAATTTTACAGATGGAACGCCATCACGAGAAAAATGTCTTCGTCTTGTAAGTTCTTGCATAAATTTCGCGGTCGAAATTTTTTTCAGGAGGGTAGATCTATAACACCTAAGAAATTTAAAATTTTTAGTAATATATACGCAACCGTTTAGAAAAAAAATGAATCATAAAGGAACGCTCACATCTTTTCGTTAGTTATTACCTACTATTTTATGATTCGATTTAAATTTCGAGGACAAAATTATTTTTTAAAGGTGGTAAAATTATAATACCCCGAAAACTTTCATAGAATGTAAACTTATATTGTGTCATATATATTAATACAAATAAACTTCATGAAAAAAAATAGTTGTATCAATAGTTAATTTGCGTAATGAATATAAAATGTAGTAATTATTAATAAATAATAAACATATTAAGATACATGTGTGAAAAAAAGGTGAATGTGGCCATAGTTGAAAGAGTGAATTGGAAGGATTATGTAATATGTTTAAAACTAGCTTCAAGGCCCGCCCGTTGAGCGACGAGCTTTAAGATTTTGTTCAAAGAAACATTTACATTTTTGATATTTGTTTGATATTGTTTTTGGTTGTTCTAACTTGTTATCATTTACAACACATAGTTGTTTCAGTGTTGTTTTTTAGAATTAAGTGATGGTTGATAGAATGTTGACAAATAAATGTAATTATCAAGAGAATTTATAAGATAATATTGTGAAACATTAATGTAACAAACAAAAAAACTAATATAACATAGTATAATTTGTCATGAGATAATATACCAATAGAAAAACTAATGAATAGTACTTAGGAAAATATAGTCATTACAAAAAGGCTAATGAAAAATATTAAACTCAAAGTTGATGAAGGACTTCTTTAAAGACAACATTGGTTGTGTAATTGCAATAATTTCCATCTTTATCGCAGCACAACACCTTTAGACCTTTCTTGCTCTTTACTCTTGATACAGCCACATAGAGTTGTCCTTGCAAAAAAACTGGTCGTTCCAAATATAGACCAACCTTAGACATGGATATTACCGTAAGGATTTTAGATCCACTGGGAAAATTTAAATCAAGAACTTATGCATAATTTAACTACCAACAATTAGCATATACCGTAGTAGCTTCAAGGCTCGCCAGATGGAACGATTAGCTGTAACATTATTTTTGAAAATACAAAATTTAGTAGTAGAATGAAAGCTATAAATAACGTTAAATAATTGAATATTAAAAACAAAAATTAAAGTTGAAAATGTCATTGTCAAAATTCTCAAAGAAAAATTAAATAACTCAGATTGTTTAAAAATAAGAAAGATGAAAAAAAATGCACTTGTAGTTGATGAAAGACTTCTTAAAATTTTAAAAGTGCAATTTTAGAGATTTCTTGTAAGACATTCCTAAATGTGCATCTTCGGAATCCAGAGCTTCAAAATTCTCCTCGTCACTATAAAATGAATCATAATCGGATTGATCTTCAAATAAATTAAGACGCGTCATAGGAGCAAGTTGTTTCTTGTGATCTTTTGCATGTTCAAGAAAATGTTGTTTGTTTACTTCTTTCTCCTCTTTGACTTTCCAATACCTGTAATCCTCCATTTCTTCTTCATAGTACCACTTATTTTTAAGACTTTCCAATACATTTAATAATCCATTTATCAAACACGTAGAATCACGGGGATTTTTAAAGAAATATCTTGTAAGAGGTTATGTGTGTGAATAAAGTAAGAAAAACAACGAACGAAAGCACGTTCCATTAATTAATAAGTGTATTCGATAAACAATTGAGTTTGTAACAATTAAAATAATAAACGTTCATGTATTGTCGTCTCCAAATTTGACAGTCTTGAAAAGCAAATGTATTTAGTGAGTGCTCATCAAGTTAATAGCCAATGTCCATTTGATTGTCCATTAAATAATGGTATGCAGATAGATTTTGTATATTACTAACAATTTAAGTTTGTTGGCTCGTGCTAATCGCCGGTGTATGAAATGTAAACTTTTCTAAAAATGTATACAAATTAGGTACAATCGAAATGGTGTAATACTTGTTAGAATAAATTTAAAATCTACCGTAGGTGTAATACATTGTGTAATACTTGTTAGAATAAATTTTAAAAACGATCGTGGGTGTAATATGTTGAAATTACTATCATGCTGATGTTTTAAACGAAATAGTGTGAAGCGAAAGTTATTAGCGTGTAGCTTTATCCATAAAGTAAATCGACACACAACAATGCAACATTAACATGTGTTGAGATCAAGCAACTACATATTTCTAAGTATAAAAAGAGAAGAATAAAACTACTGTAATTCTTAACAAAACTTAAACATCCATATCACAAGTTTCACAACAAATTGTTTGAGTTAATATGAAGAAATGTAACTGATGTAGTAAAGCCTTATTTGTTGAGACAAACCTGAGATTTTTAAAAAGTATCATGTACCTTTTTAAGATTCTACGGTTCATTGTAGTTACTAAAAGAAAAAATTTCAATGAACACTTGTGGAGAATTTAGATCCCTTAGATATCTTTGAGACGGTATCAGCAGACTCCTCATTGGTCAACTTGGACATCAAACTACGTACAAAGAATAATTTAATAAAACACGTGACTTGGACAAATAGACACACAAAATAATATACGTTATTGTAGTTAGAACACGATACTTTACCTCGTTCTAAACACGTCAATGTCCGTAAAATCATCATTTAACGTGCTTTCGTTGCCGTTATGCAAGAATAATTTTGTACCACATAATGGATTTTGTTCCGTCATTTGGCTAATAAATCAGGAAGCACACTTTTTAATCAAAACATCATATGAAGATGCATCAAATAAGAGAAACATTTACTATATCAGATATAAGTTATAACCATATAAAGTTTGTAAACATCATAGCTATAAGTTATGACCATGTAAAGTTTGTAAACAAATGAATCATCTCTATTCCTAACTAAAAACCAAGTATATGACATCCTTATTGCTTGAATTGATAATTATATATTTCCAGTTTACTACAAATGTCTAGCGAGAGTGTAAAATGTCAGACTAATACATATCAGTGACACATTTAATGCTATAACTACTGCATGTAAAGAAGATTTCTTCAAAACAGACCTACCCTGCCAATACTTGCACGAAAAAAAGATTACACGGGAGACGTTTAAGCTATGTTTAGAAATAACTTTGTTATAGTATCCATGTTAATTATACTCTCTCTGCCCTTTGTATATTTTTTTCACCAAAGTCTCATATTAGGGAAGAGCACACATGGTATGCTGACATTACAAAAAAACATGTATTGCCAGTTCTTGGCAGCTCTTAAATGCTAAATTTCTCAATGCCTCGAAGTGGCGAAAATGTCTCATGCATAAATAGCTTTCTTAATTTAGGTTAACATATTAATTTCTATAAAAATAGAAATAGATAACAAAGCATCTGGGTTTACCTAACCCTACTCAACCCATTTTGACAGGCTCTAAAAACTTACCCATTTGACCCATTACCCAACACATTTGACCTACCTATTTTTACACTAAATACTTAGTGACGACTAATTTACCTAAGATCTTGGTTGATTCACGGAATTTTCGGAGTAAACATCTATAAAATTGAGCTAAAATAAGAGTCACGTGATACATTTGTTATGTTAGACACTTGGGATTCAATTGGTACAAAACAGAAAACAATAACTATGAATTCAATATAATTTTACGAACTTAAATCAATTAGTCCGTGTTCCGTTTATCCCAACACTCTAAGGATGGTTTTGGATTTTGTGTTCAAAAATTGATTGTCTATTTATAAGTAGACACCTATAAGAAAGGGATAAAGCCGTATAATACCAACGAACTTTTCACAATTTATCGATTCGATACGTGTACTGAAACAATTGTCGATCTGGTACGTGTACTTTCATAAAGTGTTCTCATTTGCACATTTTGATGACGTGTCATACGTGATAGGCTGACATGTGGCACATCAAAAATGTGACACATCATCAAAATGTGCAAATGAGAACACTCACGTACCAACTCGATAAATTATGAAAAGTTCGTTGGTATTCTACGGCTTTATCCCTATAAGAAAAAACTGATCAACTTATATCAGCGTAAAGGTCAACTCAGTAATGTTGAATAATACAAAATATAATGCTTTACTACACGCTGGCACTAAATGTAACACCCTTAAAATCTGGCACGCAGCGGAATACAACATTGGGGTTCTACTTCATAGTCACAAAGTACAAGTTATGGAAAACGACCTCAAAAAGAGACGTTTTAGAAATAAGTTTTCACATTTAACATATTAAAATATCAGAGTTTATGAATAGGTCCCAACAGTTTAGCAATACATAATGTTTTGAAAAATAAAGTTTTGTCGAATGTATAAAAATATAGAGTCTCCAAAGTACATATCCGTGTGACTTTCCTCCGAGCAATACCTGAAAGACCTGAGATAACATGCGAAAAGTGTTAACAAATAATGTTGATTGAAGTTCATAGGTTTTAATAAGCAAAGCAATGTAATCCATAAAGTTTGTAAGTAAATAAGTAGAGCACGAGTAATAAATAAGTAGAACACAAGCATTGTTCATCGAGTGACATTGTAACACATATAAGTCGTGTAAAAATATTATTGCATCGAGCTCATGACACCGAACGTTAACTAGAATAATATAAGTTTGCCCATCGAAGGTATAATTTCCATCTACCTTAATTCTCAATACAATGCGTCCGTTCGACATGTACTCGAGTGAGTGCTACTCACCCGAACGGGGTTTGTCAAACCTAATAGATCTATTCACTTGTACTAAAGTTTACCATGTACGTAATTAATGGTTCATGAAATTAGGGACTTTTTGGCAAGAAGGTACTCGATGTCAATAACATATGTATACGGGTCAGGCACACCCATCCATTACTTGTGTTCAATTTCTGTAAATCTTCGGGTCAAGCATACCCATAAATCATTTGTGTTTAAATTCTGTAAAACTTTGTGTGTTCAATTTCGGTAAAACTTCAGGTCAAGCATACCCATCAAATCATTTGTGTTCATTTTGCAAAAAAAACTCGCATGTATCTCCCTCGCTAGGTTTATAAAGCATGTAAATGAGTAAAGGCGAGGCTATGAACTCACCTTAAGCGAAACAGAAAAAGAGATTAGAAAGTAAATAGATTGTCGGACGAGCAATACCTCTAAGTACCACCTAAAAGATACGGCATAAATTTAGAATAATGAAATAGTAGACGATACGGAAAAATAAACATGAGTTCATAAGATGTGTTTTCGTAAATAGTATGGCATTGCACTTAGATTTTACAAAGTATCGACTACCCAAAATATGTCAACCAACCTGATATAATATGAATTAAAACATGTTCTTAGTTTCACTTCTTATAACCGATTTTACAAACGTCTATGCTTACGTTTTCTAGTTCAAGACAATACGTAGATCTTTAAATTCTGAATTTACCCCAACATTACAAGTCTCTAATTCCTAGTCCGTATTTGATAAAAATATGAGGCTTTCGCCTACAGAAATAATTTTGAGTCTATTTTCTAAAAATGTAGGGCCCACTGCCCAGAAAGTTTTAGAACTGGGTGAAATTACAATTTTACCCTTCAATACAAGTGCAGATTATTTTCTGGATTTTACCCGTTCACCATTTTTAACGTATCTCTTAAACTGTGTGTCTGTAGAGCCTTAAATATGCGGCAAAATCTAAGTTAGCTCAATACATAGGTCCTACAGTTTTACATATTTAGGTGTTTTTATAAAAATTGCTGGACTTATTACGATTTCAAAATCTGGTGTTAATTTTTTACTAGTTTTACCTAAATGGCTATAACTCATTCATCCGACATAGTTACGGCCTCATCCAAACGGCCACATGAACCTAATACATTTTTCTAAAACCCTATCAACTTTCTCAGACCTTCACAAGGCAAAAATATTTCATTATACACTTATTTAGCGGATGGTCCAAACAGTCCTTAAGAAAATATTGACTAATTTTTACGGCTTACGAAAACAGTTGTAAATCACAATCTATAATAGCTATTAAGGTGAGGAAAAATGGAGGTGATAGGTCTATGAGTCTTCTACAGGTATCATCTTTTTATTTCAAAATGTTAGCACAAATTTGTGGAGTTATAATCCTTTTCCCTACAGTATGACAGATTTAACTAGTTTTAGTAAATCAACCATATCTCACTCATCCGGAAGAGATACGGCTCTATCCAAAGAACCGCATACACTTAAGACATATACCTACATCTATAATAACTTTACTAGGTGACTTATAACCAAAAATAATTTGTAATTAACCCCACAACCTGCTGGTTACAAACTGCCCTAAAACCCCATTTAAAAATCCACCCAAACACCATTTTAATTCCTCTAAAACCCTATACAATGCCATACCTAATTACCTTACACACTAATAAACACAAAAACTCAATAATTTCAAAAATTTATGATCATAATGCATGGCTAAATCCAAAAATAAAATCTAGAATCAAAGATGAAAACTTACAAGATTGCGATTTATGCAAGTGAATCAAAACACAAACACACCCTTTTGGGTGTTGGCTGAATTTCGGACTAACGAACACCCCAAACCAAATCAACCTTTGCCTCTAAGCCCTCTAAGCATTACGAATCACTTGTTAAAACAAAACCTCCAATCAAAAACTTGAAGAGAAATCGCCAAGAATGAACCTAAAAAACCTTAGACTTCAAATCAACACATCAAACTTTTCAAGGATAACAACAAGGGTGTTTTAGTGTAGATAATTAGTAGAAAAATCATTGATGATGTGGTGGTGATGGTGGTGGTTGTCGGAAGCCATAGGAGGAGAAGAGGGAGGAGTGTGTGTTGGTTATGTTTTAGAAATGAAAGTGGTAAATGTGTTTGGTGGTTTTGGGTAAAAAGGGGCCGGTTGGATTTGCTTATCTATAACATATATATGGGGCTAACTATGAATGGATAAATATGATTTAGTGATTGGATGTCACCTCAACGATGACATGACACCCACCTATAATTAATTTTCGGATCTTTATTAATACATAAATACGGCTTATTTTTTTATCAAAACCCTAAATGCCTCTAAAAAAGGCCTCATTTTTTTTAGAAAAACCATAATGATCTTGTATCCACTAAAAAAATCTCCTCGGCTTTTTGATTTGTTTTTTATTCTTAGTTGTAGATACCATTGTACCATGCAATTATTTTAATTATGTTTGTTAACATATTTATGTTTAATGATCTTATATCCACTAAAAACATCTCCTCAGCTTTTTGTTTTGGTTTTGATTCTTAGTTGTAGATACCATTGTACCATGCAATTATTTAATCATGTTTGTTAACATATTTATGTTTATACAGGTTGACTTGCATCTATATGGCCTGTAAAGCAGAAGAACTTTATAACACCCCCATTTTGACATGTAGCAGCGGAAACTAATCTGTGGTATTATTTCATAGTACAACAGTCATAATCATTGAAAACGACTCAAAAGAGACGTTTTTGTAAAGTTTAGTTATCATTCATTATTTCATCAGAGTTTTTACAAACAGAGGTCCCAAAATCTACATGAAAACATAAAGTTTGAATGATAACAGTTTAGCCATCTTCAAGTCCGTGCTACTCCGTGCCATAAGATGCTCAGTTACATAAGATAAACATGCTAAAAGGTCAACACAAAGGTTGAGTGAAATTCATAGGTTTATGTTAAACAGTTTGAATACAAGTTCAAAAGTGGGTTACGTTGTTATACCCCCATAAGTGTAATAATTGCAATGTAGATACAATTATCATAAAAAACAGTATTAATGCCCTAAGCTCATGACACTGAAGCCTTGAGATAATTAATAATCACAAGTAGTTGCCCTAACGGATGCCTTTGCCAAACACCCGCATAGATATTCAAAAGAAGTGCGTTTGGTTACCAAAAGTATAGGTACACCAACGAGGGAGTTCAGTCCCAAATAGATTTATTCACAGCATTCGCACTTACTCCGAAAAGTAATTAACGGTTCATGATAGTGGGGTCTTAATGGAAAAAGTAGGGACTTAGGCAATAATGCATCAAGATAGCATACAGTTGGAAAAATACTTGTATTCATGGTTTATAACATGTATCCCCCTTGCGGGTTTATGAAACATTTAAAGATTGAAATGCGAGGCTATAAACTAACCTTAACAGGGGAAATCTGATTGATGGCAAAAGTATATCAAGTGAAAGTAATGGCCTTGTCACGCAACCTGAGGTAATATGTCAAGTCTTAGTTTGATTGTTAATCTTTCAAAACTTTATGAAGTTTAACATTTGATTTATTAATTTATGGAAGTATTGTATCACTGTTCGGGTCATCATACTTCAGAGGTCATGTAGTAAACGTTTGAGGAGCTAGGACACTTTAAATCGTAAATCCAGCAAACTCGTCAAAACGTATACCCAAATGAAACCCCTTATATAAAGGTCCCTAGTAACATGATACGTTAAGATTTTAAGTTTCTTCAAAAGCTAGTCGATGATAAATTACGTTAAATATATGACGCAATTGTTTTTATAATGCGTCGATCGATGATTAATAACGATTGATGTGTCGGGTTTTAATAAAATCGAGTTTTATAATATTAATATATATTTTTATAATTTATATAAAAATACTATATTTTATGTTTTTAAGTTTGCAAAAATGGCAATATATACCCTTGGTTTATAAACTTTTACAAGTTTAGTCCTTTATATATAAAGTATATATAATTTAAACCTTTAACTTTGAAACTTGGCAAGATAGGTCCTTATAGTTATAAATTTGGAATAATGACATTTTCAGCCCCTTTAGTTATAAATTTCAGAAAGTTACGATATATACCCCTATGCATGAAAATATTTGCCAATCAAGTCCAAAAAGCCATGCAAGCTTATTTTAGGATTCCAAATGATATTTGCAGGTTATAGCTCATTAGAATAAGCTAAAATAAGATGTTCTAACATATCAAAAGTTTAGAAAAAGGATTTGTTAGCTAGAAAATCAAAACGGGTCATTTTTAGGGTTTTAATAAAAAAACGCATGGGTTTGTGGATCAAGGGATCAAACAATAGTTTATATATGATCTTAAGAGTCTTATGAACATTCTAAAATAGATTATGAGCTTATTGAACAAGATTTTGAGCTTACTTGTGCTAAAATGGGTCGAAATGGGGTTTTTAGGTTCGTACGCCTAGAAACGACTTCAAGGGCTTCCTTCTCTTGATTCTTGGCTTCTATTCTGATCTTAGGGACCTTCTACTTCTTCCTTGGTGGATCTAGAACTCTATTTTTGTTTGTGATGAAGATTTGAGGTGTGATTTGAAATGGGGTGTGTGTTTCGAGTATATATTGGGTTTGAAAACCCTTAATGCCCAAGTTTTACACCTTGGAGGCCAAGAATACTTGGTGTAGGGATCAAGAGCTATGAAGTAGTGACTAAGGAAGGATATGGGTGGTTAGGAAGAGTTAGGAGTGTAGCTATGCAAGGTAGAAGGGTGTTGAGGGGGTTCGGTTACAATGGAGTGACAAGGAGGTAACAAGAAGACTTGGTGACCAAGGGAGGTGATGGAGGTGCTTGTGTGGCTGCTTGGTGACATGGCGGTGAGGTGTTAGGGAGCTAGCTTAGCTTAAAAATTGGTTTAAAAAGAAATAAAGGGTGTCGGGTTGGTTTTGGTTTTGGCTTAGGGTTTTTAGTGTTGAATTCGAGTTAAGGTTAGGGTTTAAGATAGTTTAATGTTAGGATTAGGGTTTAGGATTAAGGTTTAGGTTTTAGGATTAAGGTTTAGGGTTTAGTTTTAGGTTTAAATTAAAATTAGGGTTTTAGGGTTTCGTTTAGGGTTTAGGGTTTTATATTAGGGTTTTAGGATGACTTAGGGTTTACGTTTAAGTTTTATGAGTCATGCATTAAGTTTTTGTACCTTGTGCTAAAGTGGTAGTAAGAAACCAAAGTGATTTAGGAGGTAAAATGACCTAGTTTGACTTTCTTGCATTATTGACTTGTACATTAGGCCAAAATAAGTTGTACATTAAGTTAGATGGAAATTATATTTCAAATGTTGTACATTGTACACTTGTACACATGCTTGAAGGCTTACACAGTCATTTTATATGTATACATTACATATAATTAGGGTTTTGATATAATCATTAACGTTTAATGCTTGTTTTGATATAACGTTTTGAAAAGTACGTTAAATGGATAATGTACTTGGTAAAAAAATGATATTAAGATATAGACTTGACATATTAGGATGTTTACATGATATAAACATAGATAGAGTTGGCATAGGTAGGTTGCGTGAGCTCGTTTACTTTAGAGATGCAAGTTACGTTGCATAATGAGATAAAGCAAAAATTTCCCTGTAAAAAGGTGGTATATAAATAGAAAGTATATTAAAGGGTAATCCTAGATTTTAATAGATGGATAATTACATTGATGAAAATTACGGGTTGTTATAGTCCTCCTCCCTTAAAAGAAATCTCGTCCCGAGATTTAGTTGGATGCCAGAGTGATGTTTGAAAACATATGTGGATATTTGGCACGGATTTCATTTTCGCGTTCCCACGTAAATTATGGGCCTCTTTTAGAGTTCCATCTTACTTTGACTATAGGAATACGACTTTGTCTTAGTTGCTTGATTTCTCGATCCATAATCTCCACTGGTTCTTCCATAAAGTTGAGTTTGTCATCAAGCCGAAGCTCTTTCATTGGAATGACAAGGGATTCGTCAGATAAGCATTTCTTTAGATTATAAAGGTGAAAGGTATTATGGACATTTCTGATTTCTTTAGGAAGCTCAAGTTTATATGCCACTGGTCCAATCTGTTCAAGGATTTTGAAAGGTCCAATGTACCGGGGATTTAGCTTTCCTCGTTTTCCGAATCGGATGACACCTTTATGAGGTGACACTTTTAACATAACACGATCTCCAACTTGAAATTCATAAGGCTTTCGCCTTACATTGGCATAACTTATTTGTCGATCTCTTGCAGCTTGCAAGCGTTGTCGAATTTGCACTATTTTTCAGTGGTTTTATGGATTATTTTTGGTCCCGTAAGTTGAACTTCTCCAACTTCGTTCTAGCAAACAAGTGATCTGCACTTTCGACCATAAAGTGCCTCAAATGATGCTGTCTTAATACTGGCATTGTAACTGTTATTGTAAGAAAATTCTACTAATGGTAAGTGTTTTTCCCATCCTTTTCTAAAATCTATAACACAGGCTCGAAGCATGTCTTCGAGTGTTTGGATGGTTCTTTCACTTTGCCCATCAGTTTTGGGATGATAAGCCGTACTCATGTCTAATTGAGTACCTAAAGCACTTTCTAATGATTTCCAGAATCTGGATGTAAAATGATTGTCACGATCCGAGATGATGGATATTGGCACGCCATGCTGGGAGACTATTTCTTTGATGTACAACCTCGTAAGGGTTTCCATACTATTTGTCTCTCGGGTAAGGATGAAATGTGCGGATTTAGTAAGGCGGTCGACAATGACCCAAATTGTGTCATGTCCGTTTGATGTTTTGGGAAGTTTTGTGACGAAGTCCATCGTTATTCTTTCCCATTTCCACATAGGAATCTCTGGTTGTAACGGTAAGCCGAATGGCTTTTGACATTCTGCTTTAACTCTAGCGCATGTTAAACATTTGCCAACATATTCAGCGATGATTGCCTTCATGTTAGGCCACCAATAGAGTTTCTTTAGATCCTGATACGTCTTGTCAGAACCTGGATGAATGGAATACTTCGATTTATAAGACTCATGCATCATTAAGTCTCTCAAATTACCAAAGAGTGGTAACCAACTTCGATTCTTGATACATCGGATTCCGTCAGGACGTACTTCGAATGCTTTGTCCATTCCTCGTAAGGTCTCAGTCTTGATGTTTTCTTCTTTGATTTCCTCGGTTTGAGCTTCGAGAATTTGTGTTGGTAATTTTGGATGATTGGTCAAAACTAATGATCTAACTCAGAGTGGTTTGATTCGTTCCTTTCGGCTCAAGGCATCTGCTACAACATTTTCCTTTCCAGGATGGTAGCGAATCTCACAATCGTAATCTGCGAGCAATTCTAGCCAACGGCGTTGTCTCATGTTCAACTCTTTCTGATGAAGAATATGTTAAATGCTTTTATGGTCAGTGAACACATTACACCTTGTGCCATACAGATAGTGTCTCTAGATTTTAAGAGCAAACACTACTGCTCCTAATTCGAGATCATAAGTGGTATAGTTCTCTTCATGAGGTTTGAGTTGTCGGGATGTATATGCAATAACTTTTTCCCTTTGCATTTATACAGCTCCCAGTCCTTGAAGTGATGCATCACAGTAAACAACAAAATTGTCATTTCCTTCTGGTAATGCTAAGATTGGAGCTTTACATAGCCCCAGATATACTTCTTGTTTTTCTGGGTTAATTCAGTTAAAGGCTTTGCAATCTTTGAGAAATCCTTGATAAATCTTCGATAGTAGCCGACAAGTCCTAAGAATTGACGTATTTCTGTGGGTGTAGTAGGAGATGTCCAATTCTTAACTGCTTTAATCTTGGCGGGGTCAACATCAAGTCCTTGACTATCAATTAAGTGCCCAAGAAATTGTACGATACGGATCCAGAAATCACACTTGGAGAACTTGGCATATAATTTCTCTTTTCTGAGTAATTCCAAGATCATTCTCAGATGATTTGCGTGTTCTTCTTCGTTACGAGAGTAGATGAGAATATCATCGATGAATACTATTACAAATTTATCCAAGTATGGTTTGTACACACGGTTCATGAGATCCATGAATACAGCAGGTGCGTTAGTTAAACCAAATGGCATTACTTGAAATTCATAGTGTTCGTACCTCATTCTAAAAGCAGTCTTGTGAATATCTTCATCCCTTACTCTCAGTTGATGATAGCCTTATCTTAAGTCAATCTTCGAGTAAACACTCAAACCTTGAAGTTGGTCAAATAAGTCATCAATCATGGGTAATGGGTAATGATTCTTTACGGTAAGTTTATTCAACTCCCGGTAATCGATACACATTCTAAAAGATCTGTCTTTCTTTTTGACAAATAAGACAGGAGCTCCCCAAGGCGAAGTACTTGGTCAGATAAAACCTCGGTCTGCTAACTCTTGAAGTTGGTTAGATAGTTCCTGCATTTCTGAAGGAGCTAATCTATAAGGTGCTCGGGCTACAGGTGTCGCTCCTGGAATTAGATCGATTTGGAATTCTACTTGACGAACTAGGGGTAGGCCAGGTAGATCTTCAGGAAAAATTTCTGGGAATTCTCTGACTACTAGAATATCTTCTAGTCTTTTCTCGTCTGACTTTTTTTCCATTACTTGGGCTATGAAAACTTGACATCCCCTGGATATATACCTTTCGGTTTTTATACAGGATATAAGATTTAGTCGGGTTTTACTTTGATCACCTCGAATGATTAAAGTTGCACCGTTGATTGGGAAATGGACGACTTTCTCGTCACAGATAATTCTAGCATGATACTTGGATAACCAATCCATACCAATGACGACGTCGAAACTATCAAGTTTAATTGGCATGAGATCAATTTTGAAAGGTTGGTTTAACAAGGTCAGAGTGCAACCCTGGATAACAGTGTTTGTGCTTACTAGGTTTCCGTCAGCCATTTCGATATTGTAAAAGGTATCTATTGTAATGGGTGGAATATTTAGCATAGAGGAAAGAGATATGGATATGAAGCTTTTATCGGCTCCAGAATCAAATAATACTCTAGCTAGATGTTGGTTTAGGAGAAACATACCCGTGACTACGTTCGGGTCTTGATGAGCATTCTTATCCCTTAGCATGTAGGCTTTTCCCTGGGCATTGTCGTTGGTGGTCTTTCGGCACTGATTTGCATAATGCCATTTCTCTCCACATGCATGACAAGTAACTGTCACTGGTAGCAGATTACTTCCAGTAGTTGGCCCCTTGTTTCTGTAGTTCCTGGTCAAATGTCCCTCCTTGTTGCAAGTATTACACTTAACAGTGCAAGTTCATGTGTGATGCAAAGTGAATTTCTTACACAAAGGAAGGCTTCCAGTATACCTACTGTTTTCAGTTAGGGTGGCAGCATAAGACCTGAAGGTTTCCTGTCTGCTGTTCTGCTGTTGGCGGTAATCATTGTTGCGGTTGCTATGGTTGTTTTGGTAGTTGTTGATACGATTATTGGGGTAGTTGTTGCTGTTAGTGGTGTTCCTTCTATCATTAAACTTTCGTTTGTGATCATTGGTTCCTTGCATAGAATTGTGCTTTGTTAACTGATCCATTAACCTCTGAGTTATGGTAATGGCTTCCTCCAAAGTTTGAGGCTTTGAGGCGATAATATTTCCTTCAATACTTCTAGGTAATCCTCCGATGAAAACTTCCATGAGTTTCTCGGTGTTTGGTACCATGTTCGGGCATAAGACTGCTAATTCCTAGAATCTTCTAACATAAGTTTTAAGATCATTTCCTTTTACAGGCAGATTGTAAAATTCATCTTCTATTTTCCTGACTTCAGTTTGAGGACAATACTTATTTGTTAAAAGCCTTTTCAATTCAGTCCAGGTGATCTTATTGGCTTGATCTATTCCAATAGGTTGAGAGTATGCCTTCCACCAGGACAAGGCGTCATCAGTCAGGGTACCAGTAGCAAATGTCACTTTGTTTTCCTCAGCACATTTGCTATGAGAAAATACTAATTCAGTCCGTTCAAACCAGCGAATGAGGCCAACTGCTCCTTCCGTACCATTGAAGTAGAAAGGTTGACAGCTTATGAACTCTTTATAGTTTCTCATTTTTGCTACAGGAGTTCCGGTAGGTCCGGTGTTCCTATTGGGATTGCTAGTACCGGCCATTGTTGCAGCATGTGCTTCTAGAGCTGCAGCAACACTGTCAGCAACTAGTTTCTTGATGGCAGCCTGATTCATGGTTGGTGCTTCAGATTTTGATGTTCTTTTATGAGGCATTCTATCAACATAAGACAACACGTAATAAGAATGATATCACAAGTCTTTCCATAAAATGCTTAAAATGTAATGCTTATTTTTGAACTTTAGGCTTTTTTAACAATAGTGATATTAAAATCATAGATACTTATTTGATATGAATTCTAACAAGCATCTATCTTATTAGTTTATTTTCACGGTAAGATTAATAATGATGAAGATGGAGATAATGATGCATATTATTAAAATTTCTCGTGTATCGTTATCTCCAGGGTTGAATATAGGATGAATAATATAAATCGGTAATATGAAACAACAATGTGTAACGGGATCATCATTGTATTATATCATGAACAACTTGCCTTTGTATTGTACATAGTTAAAATTTAACAAGTGTTGTTATTTATACTACACATCTCGTGGCTAGGTTCTAACAAAAGCTATAACTAGTATCTAATCTAGTAGTCCGATGGTCCTTCCTGGCTGTTTTTGTGTTCATAGATTGCATTCAGAAGACTTTCCTTATCTGCTTGGTGACGAACCTGGATATCTTTGATGATTTTTTCAAGATTAGCAATCTTGAAGTGAGCCAGAGAAATCTTGCTGTTATTTCCCATTTGCTTTGTTTAAAGTTTAGCAATTTGAGTACAAGCCTCCTGGAGTTTAGTTTCCAAATTGTCAAAATCTTGTTGTATGATCACCCGACCTTTTCCAAGACCTTCTATCTTGTCCTCTATGTGCTCAATGCGGTCGAGAGAGAGTTCATCTAGATGATTTAGAATTTCCACAATTTGCTCCTCGTGACGTTCCAGACTTGTCTTACGAGAGCTTTCTCCCATCTCAAATTCTTGAGGTAGGGCAGAAGTAGACGAGAATGATTGGTTATGGCCTCGTTTCTTAGGAGACAATAATTCCTCAGGAAGAAAGAATTCTTGAGGATTAAACATTAGAGATAGCATTGAAAATGGAGGCACAATAGTTGGCAGTGGAATAGGTGATTCTTTAGCATAATATGCATGCATGACCTTCATATAGGGGTCATCATGAAAAAGTGAAAGAGTTGGTGAAGCTATTGGAACTAAACCAAATGAGTTATTTGAAGAGCTAGAATAAATTTTTCCCGGTGAAGCTGGGACATAGTCCGGTGAAGCCGGGATATAGTCCGGAAAGTTGGAGGAAAATGCATCCTCAATATTGGAAGTAGGGTGGCTGCGAGAAGACATCACTCTGTTAACAACCCAGCGGTAAATAACATAAGTTATTTTTATAATAGTATAATAGTTATGTACCTTACATACTATTCGGGAGATGAAGTGGCACAAAGGACTTTCTTGGATGGAAAAAGAAAAGTAGTTATAGTTAAGGTTTCAACCTTGTTCTCTATAACTGTGGCTCTTGATACCAATCTATAACACCCCCATTTTTGACATATAGCAGCGGAAGCTAATCTGGGGTATTACTTCATAGTACAACATACATAATCATATAAAACGACTCATATAGAGATGTTTTGAAAAATTTAGTTATCATTCATTTATTCATCAGAGTTTTACAAAAAAAAGAGGTCATAAAATCTAGAAACATAAAGTTTGAATGATAACAGTTTAGCCATCTTCAAGTTCGTGCCACTCCATGCCATAAGTTGCTCAATTACCTGAGATAAACATGCTAAAAAGATCAACACAATGGTTGAGTGAAATTCCTAGGTTTATGATAAACAGTTTGAATACAAGTCATAAATAGTGGGTTACGTTGTTATACACCCATAATAGTAATAATTGCAATGCAAATACAATTATCATAGAAAACAGTATTATTGCCCTAAGCTCATGACACTGAAGCCTTGAGATAATCAATAATCACAAATTGTTGCCCCAATGGGTGCTTTTGCCAAACACCCGCATAGATATTCAAATGAAGTGCGTTTGGTTACCAAAAGTATAGGTATACCAACGGGGGAGTTCAGTCCCAAATAGATCTATTTACAGCATTCTCGCTTACTCCGCAGAGTTATTAACAGTTCATGATAGTGGGGTCTTAATGGCAAAAGTAGGGACTTAGGCAATAATGCATCAAGATAGCATACAGTTGGAAAAACACTTGTATTCATGGTTTATAGCATGTATCTCCCTCGCAGGTTTTTGAAACATTTCAAAGATTTGAAATGTGAGGCTATGAACTCACCTTAATAGAGAAGTCTGATTGATGGCAAAAGTATATCAAATGAAAATAAACAGCCTCGATACGCAACCTAAGGTAATATGTCAAGTCTTAGATTGATTGTTGATATTACAAACTTCATTTCATAAAGTTTAACGATTTTTGGTTTGATTACTTATGAAAATATCGTATCACTGTTCGGGCCATCATAATCCAGAGGTCATGCAGTAAACGTTTGAGGAGTCAGGACACTTTAAATCGTAAATCCAGTAAACTCGTCAAAACGTATACCCAAATGAAACCCCTCACATGAAGCTCCCTAGTAACGTGATATGTTATAGTTTAAATGATAAAGTTTTATCATTTTAAGTTTTCTCAAAAGCTAGTCGATGATAAATTACGTTAAATATATACTTCCTCCGTCCCACTTTTATTGTCCTGATTTGACTTTTTAAAGTCTTTCTTTTGCAACTTTGATCTTTAATATTTTTATTTGTGCTATATAATAGTTGATGCAAAATATATGAATGATTGGTTTTTATATATATATTTTCATTGGTACAATTTTCATAAAGTATTATATAACACAAACAAAAATATTAAAGATCAAAGTTAAAAAAGATTGACTTCAAAAAGTCAAATGAGGACAATAAAAGTGGGACGGAGGGAGTAATATAATTGATTTATAATGCGTCGATCGATGATTAATAATGATAAATGTGTCGAGTTTTAATAAAATTGAGTTTTATAATATTTATATACATTTTTATAATTTATATAAAAAAATTATATTTTATATTTTTAAGAATGCAAAAATGGCAATATATACCCTTGATTTATATATTTTTACAAATTTAATCCTTTATATATATAAAGTATATATATATATTAAACCTTTGACTTTAAAACTTGGCAAAACAGCCCTTTGTAGTTATAACATTAGGATAATGACATTTTTGGCTCAAAACTATAAAATTTCAGAAATTTACAATATATACCCTTGTGCATGAAAATATTTGCAATTTAAGTCCAAAATTTATAATTTTGATATTTTTCAATATAGAAAGTAATTTGTAGGTTATAGCTTATTGTAACAAGTTTGAAGTGGGTTTTACGAAGGCATCTACTTATTTCATCATCGAGACTTCCTTCTATTTTCTACCCCTTTTCTTCAAACCCAATCTATCGATTGATGACTTGCTTGAACCTATACAACTATTATTGAGACTTGAATTATCTAGTGACCAGCAGTTAGGGGTGGTTGGTTGCAGACCTGGTTTACTATCACTTAAAGGAGTACTTATAGACCTGGTTAACTATCACACGCAGAAGACGATGTAGATAATTTCAAGAGGTGTTGTACTTCTCATACTTTTCTGGTTAGGTATAGAGTACTTATAGATTTAATCTTGCACCATTCTTCAATCAACAACAGTACAAGATTAAGTAACAAATTTAGGGGATTCTACTTCATTTTCAAGTTTGGTATATCGGTTTTACTTCACCAAGTAGTCATAACAATAGCCGATAGAATACGAGGTTGGTAAAACAAGCCAAAGATTTTAAAGGTTGATATGTAATCAGCAATTCTTACGGGATATTATTATGCTATTCTAAGACAATGGTACTTCAT
>BQNB010049677.1:0-41919 GCA_026074375.1 Tanacetum coccineum | reverse complement strand
GATGTATTGACCCGGTTTCTGCCTAAGTTTATGGAGGGATTCTTTCTTTTCACCCTTTATCTTACAGACTTCAAGGAATTTGGTGGTGGATATGTTGCATTTGGGGGAGGAGCAAAAGATGGTAGAATTACTGGTAAAGGAACACTCAAAACTAGTAAGCTTGATTTTGAGGATGTGTACTTTATCAAGGAGTTAAAGTATAACCTTTTTAGTGTCTCACAGATGTGTGACAATAAGAATGGTATACTTTTTACTGACACTGGATGTTTTGTTTTGTCTTCTGATTTTAAGTTAACTGATGAAAGTCAGGTTTTACTTAAAGTGCCAAGAAAGAACAACATGTACAGTGTTGATATGAAGAACATTGTTCCTTAAGAGAGTTTAACTTATCTTCTTGCAAAGGCCACACTTAATGAATCAATGCTATGGCATAAGAGGCTTGGTCATATAAATTTTAAGAATATTAATAAACTTGTCAATGAAAATCTTGTGAGAGGTTTACCTTTAAAATGTTTTGAAAATGACCAAACTTATGTTGCTTGTCTGAAAGGGAAGCAACACAGGGCCTCATGTAAGTCCAAGGTTTAAAACTCTATTACTCAGCCTTTATTCATGCTTCATATGGATTTGTTTGGTCCAACTTTTATGAGTAGCTTAATGAATAAGAAATATTGTTTAGTTATCACTGATGATTATAGCAGATTCACATGGGTTTTCTTTTTAACAACTAAGGATGAAACTAGTGGAATCCTTAAGAACTTTATTACTTAAATAGAAAACCTAGTTGATAAGAAAGTAAAAATCATCAGGTGTGACAATGGAACAAAGTTCAAGAATAGAGTTATGAGTGAGTTTGGTGAAAAGAAAGGTATTAAGAAGGAGTTTAGTGTAGCAAGAACTCCTCAGCAAAATAGTGTTGCTGAGAGAAGAAATAGGATACTCATTGAGGCTGCTAAAACCATGTTAGCTGACTCTAAGTTACCTACAACATTTTAGGCTGAAGCAGTGAATATTGCTTGCTATGTGCAGAATAGGGTACTAGTGGTTAAGCCTCATAATAAGACTCCTTATGAATTGTTTAGAGGTATTAAACCTGCTCTAGGGTTCATGCGACCATTTGGGTGTCATGTTTCAATTCTTAATACCATAGACCATTTAGGGAAGTTTGATGGAAAAAGTGATGAAGGATTATTTGTTGGATATTCTTTGAGTAGTAAAGCTTTTAGGGTATACAACATTAGAACTAGAAGAGTAGAAGAAATCTTGCATGTTGAATTTTTGGAGAATAAGCCTATGATTGCAGGTGATGGTCCAAAGTGGCTGTTTGACATTGATTCACTAACAAAATCAATGAATTATGTACCAGTTGTTGCAGGTACAAACTCTAATGATTTTATAGGTATACAAGCAAGTTTTGGTGCAGGTACATCTAACAAGGAGACAGGACTTAGTCAAGATTACATTGTGCTGCCACTATGGAAAGATGATTCCCTCTTTGATTCTGTTGATGATAGATCACACCCTTCTAATGATGATGAAAAGAAGGATGATGTAAATCTAAGAAAAGAAAAGGAACACATTACTAATGATGTTAATACTGTTGGGCTAAATATTAATACTGGTAGTGCAAATATTAATATTGTCAGTCCATCAATTAATACTGTTAGTGCAAGTAGCTTTCAAACTCAACCAGAAGTTACTCCATTGAAAAAGAATGTTACATTTGAAGCTCCTTATGAAGATTTCCTTGGTGGTGAAGCTGACATAACCGACATTACTAACTCCTATACAGTTCCTACTAGTCCTAATACAAGAATCCATAAAGATTACTCACTTGAAGATGTGATTGGTGATGTGCAGTCTGGTGTATAAACAAGGAAAATGACAAAGCTTAATGATGAACAAGGTTTTATTAGTGTTGTTTATGAAGAGAAAACTCATGAAGACCTTCATACCTGTTTGTATTATTATTTCTTATCCCAAATTGAACCCAACATAATTTCCAAAGCACTCAGTGATCCAACTTGGGTAGAAGCAATGCAGGAAGAGCTTTTACAATTTAAGCTACAGAAGGTTTGGGTACTAGTGGATTTTCCTAAAGGCAAAAAGGCTATTGGTACAAAATGGGTTTTTAGAAACAAGAAAGATGAAAGAGGAATTGTTATCAGGAATAAAGCAAGGCTTGTTGCACAGGGACACACTCAACAAGAAGGCATAGACTATGATGAAGTTTTTGCCCTAGTAGCAAGAATTAAAGCTATAAGGTTGTTCTTAGCTTATGCTTCCTTTATGGGATTCATGGTGTATCAGATAGATGTCAAGAGTGCCTTCCTGTATGGAACTATTAAAAAGGAGGCATATGTATGTCAACCTCCAGGGTTTGAAGATCCTGATTATCCTGATAAGGTCTACAAGGTGGTGAAAGCACTTTATGGTTTGTACCAAGCTCCAAGAGCATGGTATGAAACATTAGCCAACTATTGGTTGGACAATGGTTTCCAAAGAGGAAAGATAGATCAGACACTATTTATCAAGAAGAAAAAAGGGGATATTTTGCTTGTATAGGTTTATGTTGATGATATTATCTTTGGCTCTACCAAGAAGGAGTTGTGTATTGCCTTTGAGAAACTAATGAAGGATAAGTTTCAAATGAGTTCTATAGGAGAACTCACTTTCTTCTTAGGATTGCAAGTAAAATAGAAGGATAATGGGATATTTATCAGTCAAGATAAATATGTAGCTAAGATATTAAGGAAGTTTGGTTTCATAGATGTAAAATCAGCTAGCACCCTAGTGGATACAGAGAATCCCTTGCTCAAGGATTCAGATGGTGATGATGTTGATGTTCATCTCTACAGGTCAATGATTGGATCATTGATGTATCTTACATCATCTAGACTAGAAATCATGTTTGCAGTCTGTGCATGTGCCAGATTCCAAGTTACACCTAAGATGTCCCACTTGCAAGCTGTGAAAAGGATCTTTAGGTACCTGAAAGGCCAACCTAAATTGGGCCTTTGGTATCCTAGAGATTCTCCCTTTGATCTAGTGGCATATTCAGATAGTGATTATGTTAGAGCAAGCCTTGATAGGAAGTCAACAACAAGAGGTTATCAATTCCTAGGATGCAGATTGATATCATGGCAGTGCAAAAAGCAAACTGTAGTTGCCACCTCCTCTACTGAAGTTGAATATCTGGCTGCTGCTAGTTGTTGTGGACAAGTACTCTGGATTCAAAATCAGATGTTGGACTATGGGTACAACTTTATGCAAAACTATGATTTATATTGATAATAGCAGTACTCTATGTATTATTAAGAATCCTGTTTTACACTCTAAAACAAAACACATAGAGATTAGACATCATTTCATAAGAGACTGAATGATAAAAAGTTAGTTCAAGTGGTTAAAATTCACACAGATAATAATTTTGCAGACCTGCTTACAAAAGCTTTTAATGTTGGAAGATTTTAGTACTTGGTTGCAAGTATTGGAATGATAAATCCTTAAGGTCTTAATCTCTTTGTGTCTTTGTAAAGTTTTGTACAGGATTAGTACTGTCAATAAGTACTGTTAGTTTTGTCAATTCATACTGCTTGGTTTATGTTAATACTGTCAAGAAGCAAATGGCTTGGATTGTGTTTTTCTTGGTTTTGGACTAACTTTTGCAGGATAAGCAAAGCAATATGGTAGACTTAAGGTTACCTTTGAGATGAAAATGGGTTAACACTGGTATTTTGGTTTGGTTAGCAGTTTTTAACTTTTATTCATGGGTTATGCATAAATATGGATCCTCATGAATTCTCACATGTCTATCTAGTTGTTTCTAGTGTGTTTGTGATGAATAGAGGCATATTGTTGCATAATTATTAGAGAAAGAGTTAATACTGTCAGACAAACTTAGTACTGCTAGGCAAAAAGTTAATACTGCTAGCGTTAACTTAGTATTGCTATGTTACCATTTGTACTGTTTGCCGGTGGAATCAGTTATCATTAATTAGATATAACCTTTGAGATATTCTTGCCACGTACTTCGCTTATGGGTTACTTAAATTGGATAATTCGTGATACTTCCCTAACTTATAAGATTTCTTCGAGTTAAAATCACTATTTATTCAGTCGATCATATCAAAACCCTTAAGTGTCATCTATATTCTCTCAATTGCTCTTGTCAAAATCTCATACTATCACAATCGACCAAAACCCAGCACCATAATCAAGTTTTACTCTTCTCATCAATCTCTAATGGCAAACTTGAAATTCTGTGACAAGCACAATATGGTTGCTTTCTTATCGAAGGCTCAAGGAAGTGAGGACTTTTATCAAATAGTAGACTTTCTAAATGCTAGCCACATCAGGTATGCTCTAACTGAAAATCCAACTATTTATGTTTCTCTATCAATCAGTTCTGGTGCACTGCTAGTGCTAGAACACTTGACAATGGAGAAATAGAGCTAATTGCAACAGTTGATGGTCAAGAAAAGACTATTACTGAAGCATCTATCAGGAGACATCTCAAATTGGTAGAAGTTGATGGTATAAGTACTTTACCAACAACTGAAATTTTTGAACAACTTGTTTTAATGGGGTATGTGACAGATTATGATAAATTAACTTTTCAAAAGGCCACTTTTCCCCATAGTGGAGATTTTTTATCCATATCATCCTTCATTGTCTAAGTCCAAAGAAAACTTCTTGGGAACAGTTTAGTAGTAACATAGCAACTGCTATAATTTGTCTGGCCACAAACAGAATGTTTAATTTTTCTAAACTAATTTTTGATGGTATGGTGAAAAACTTGGAGAATAAATATAAATTTTTGATGTATCCAAGATTTTTACAAATGATTTTGAACAAAGACTCTAGACTCAACACCTCTCATAAGAGACTTTATATTGCTCCTGCTCTAACAAAAAAAGTTTTTAGCAATATGAAGAGGGAATCGATGGGTTTTTCTAGGGTGGAAACAACATTGTTTCCAACAATGCTTATTAATGCACAATTATCTCAGGGTAAAGGTCCAACAAGCCCAGTTGAGACCCAACACACACCCATTATCATTGAAACATCTCCACAACTCCAAAATATATCCATCACCTATAGGAAAACCAAGAACAGAACAACAAGAATAGGCATTCAGATACCTCAGTCTAATGTTCTATCAAGTGTTGCAGATGAGGCCATCACTAAGGAGATGCATGATGGATTGGGGAGGGCTACCACTACTACTTCTAGCTTTAGAACAAGAGCCAGGCAGTGCGGTAACAAATTCTATAACCTAAACTTAGCATACACCATCTGGGCCAAGTTCTCCAAGAACTAGCTCAGAAGGTGGTCCTGGGTGCCACGTTACCATGGGGGGTAGTCCTGTTCAGGCTAGGCCTGAAAGGCTATCTAACTTACCCAATGAACCACCTCTCAGAGAAGGTAACACATCTTGAAGTGGGGAGGGTAGTATGCAACTTTTAGAATTGATGGATATATGTACAAAACTGTCAGATAAGGTTATCGCATTGGAGAATGAACTCAGAAGCACAAAAACTATCTAGAACAAGTCTCTTATCACTCTCACTAAAAGAGTAAAGAAGTTAGAGAAGAAGCTCAAGCTCAGAAAAAGAAGTGCAATTGTTGACTCCTCAGAAGATGAAGAAGCCAATTTGAATAAAGAGGATCCTTCCAAACAGGGGAGGATGATTGAAGAAATTGATCAAGATGAAAATGTAAACTTGGTCAAAAGTAGTAAGCAAGGGGAGGCACATGAGACAGCTGAGCATAGAATGGAGAGTGATGTGGATTTTAGTACTGCTAGTACTGCTAGTCCTCAAAATGATGATGATGAAGTAACTCTTGCTGAAACATTAGTGAATATCAAAAGGAGTTCAGAAAAAGATAAAGGTAAAGCTATTATGCAAGAGTTAGAGCCTCTAAAGAAAATCAAGAAGAAAGAGATGATACAGATAGGTCATGATGAAGAATTAGCTCAGAAGCTACATGCTGAAGAGTTAGCAAAGAGTACAGCAAGACAAGAAAGTATGATTTTGAAAAAGCCTTGGAATTACAAAAGCAGCTGGATGAAAGGGAAGAAGTTGTAGCTAAATCTAATCAAGTTCATGATATTGATTGGAGTGATCCTGCTATGATAAGATACCATACACTTCAGAATAGATCTTTCTCTATAGCTGAAGTAAGGAAGAACATATGTATGTATTTGAAAAATCAGGGAGGATACAAGAAGAGTCATTTCAAAGGACTGAGTTATGAAGATATTAGACTTATATTTGAAAGAGTAGGGGATCAAAATCATTCCTTTGTACCTAAGGATTCTGAGATTAAAAAAGAAGTTATGAAGAGATCAGGTTTTATTCAAAAGTAACTTACTGAAGAAGAAAATGAAAAGAAAAAGGATGCAGAATCTTCAAAACAAGTTGAAGAAGAGATAGTTCAGAAAGAAGATATTATAGCTGAACAAGTTGTGAAAGAAAGTTCTAGGAAAGCTGAAGGAGGATTGAAAAGAAAGGCTTCAAAAGCTAGAGAGGAAAAGGACAAAAGACAGAAGAAGCAGGATGATCCAGAAAAACTTACACTTATGGATTATGTGGAAGTTATTTCTAATTCTGAAGAAGTAATTAGTGTGACCCCATTGGCTGTTAAATCCCCAATAGTTGGTTGGAAATCTTATTGCAAAGAAGATGTGGGATACTATGAGATACACAGGGTAGATGGAAGTTACAAGACTTATATATTCTTTAGTCAGATGCTAAATGATTTTGATAGAGATGATTTGATTGTGTTGTATAGACTTTTTAGTGAGAAGTATGCATCTACAAGACTAGGTTTTGATGATCTAATGCTCTAGGGAGACATGAAGATTATGTTTGAACCAGATGATGATGATGCAGTTTGGAAAAATCATCACAGTCAAGAGTTGATAGAATGGAAACTTTATGATTCTTGCAGGGTTCACTCTTTGATGCTAGGAGAAGTAAGCATTCATATGCTAGTTGAGAAAAAGTATCCACTTCCACAAGATATGTTAGGAATTTTGTATAACAGACTTAATTCTATTAGTAATATAGTTAGTTCTGCTAGTATCATAGTTAGTACTGGTAGAAGGTTTATCATAGTTAGTACTGGTAGTGTTAAAAAGTTAATATTGCTTATGTAATAGTTAAGTCTGCTTACGCAGAAATTAGTTAGAGTTAAAGATATGCATGAGATATCTTAGGAAAGGATATGCATTATCTTTATACGCGTTTTGTAAAGCCCATTAGGGTTTCCTTAGTCTATAAAAGGAACCCTAGGCATAGTTAGTAGATATAGTTCTACACAAGATCATAGAGATCGGATAGTAATCATAGTTTGTAATCTGTAACCTAGGCAGATTCAAAGTTTAATATAAAAGTTCTTTTGTGGTATTTATTATTGTTCTTCTTAGCATTATTGATTAGATTCCGCATAATCAATAGTGTTCACTCAGTGTTTCAATATTGTTGCTTTAGAATTATCTAAAGGAGCAAACTCTTTGCAAGCTGAAGGTTTAGATCTATTCAGTTAATCGATCCAACATGTGGTATCAAAGCTTGTGTGGAAACTCTGATTAAGAAGAACTCAACTATAAGATGGCAGAACAAGACATTCCTCTATCCACAATCACTGCAATGAAGATCCCTATCATCAAGAAGGGAGAGTTGATATATGGCTGCTTGTGAATGCGCCTTATATATATGTCATACATTCCATAAATCTATGGCGAAGTTATTGTCTATGGAGATTTAGAAGAAGAGCCTTGCACCAAAAATCGAAAAAACTTCTGTCTTCCTGCCTCCTAAGACTGCAATCAACTGGTCTAGAAGAAATCAGGAAAGAGTTAAAAGCATCTTGCTTTTAGCAATACCTGATCTGATGCTAAATCTCTCTGGGAGGCAATTAAATCGAGATTTGATGGTAATGTAGAATCCAAGAAGATGCAAAAAAATGTTCTAACAACATCAATTTGAAATTTTTTCTACTGCATCAAATGAAAGCTTGGACAAAGCTTATGATTTGATTTCCTGAAAACTGATAAGTCAATTGGAGGTTCATGGTGCTCCAATTTTAAAGGAAAGTCATCCAACCAGAAGTTCCTTAGTAGCTTCGTTCTTCTTCTATGGAATCAGTATGCCCTCATTATGAGAAATAAGCCTGCATGATGAGGATTGATATTGATTACCTTTACAACAATCTTAGGGTGTATGAAGATGAATTGAAAAGGTCTTCAGGTTCCAACTCTGCTTCTCAGAATTTGGCTTTTCTCTCCTCTGAAAATACTAGCAGTACTAATAAAGTTAGTACTACCAGTAGAGATTTTGGGGTTTGTACTGCTAGTGGAATTAATCATGTTCCATCTACTCCATGTGCTCATGATATAGCTTACTCCGTCCTTGCATAACCAACAACCAGTCCTCAACTTGAGAATGAGGATTTTCAGCAGATGGATGGAGATGAATTAGAGGAATTGGATCTTCGATGGCAGGTGGCTATGTTGACAGTCAAAGTAAAGAAGTTCATTCAGATGACAGGAAGGAATATGGACTTCAAAGAAAAATGACATGTTTCTCTTGATAAGTCAAAGATTGAGTGCTACAACTATCACAGAAAAGGGCATTTTGCTAGAGAATGTAGATCTGGAAGGAGTTAAGGAAGAAGATCTTATGGTGACAATGGCAGGAACAATGTACCAACAAATGAATCTTCATCACAGGCACTGGTGGCTCAAGATGGTCTAGGAGGCTATGACTAGAGCAATGATTTTGAAGTAGAACCGTCACAAGTTGCTTTGTTTGGCTACTGCTAAGGTTTGTATTACTACTGCTAAGCAAAAGTTAGTGTTGTTCAGTAATCTTAATGAAAAAATATGCTAAGTAGTTAGTACTGCTAGTTTATAGTTACTACTGCTAGTGTAACTTAGTAGTGCTAGTGTATATTAGTACTGTTAGTTACTAATGCTAGTATATGTTAACACTGCTAGAGTAAAGTTAGTATTGCTGGTGAAGATTAAAGAAAATATTCTAAGTATTTACTACTGCTTGTACACAGTTAATGCTGCTAGTGTATAAGTTACTACTGTTGTTGCTAAGTTAATTCTGCTAGTACAAAAGTTACAACAGCTCAAAGATTAAGACTGCTCAAAGAGTTTCTACTATCAAAAGAGAATGGATAAAGACAGAAGAAAGGATAAAGATTGATTGGAGATCAAGATGACTTACATGATAAGTATGAGTTTTTTATAGAATAGATCATAGTGAATATTCTAAGTTTTAGAAATATATTGTAAATCGACTAGGACTCGGCATAGAGTTTGTAATCCAGAAATCTAGAAATATTTTGTTTTGATAACGTTATAGCTTCAAGATTTTGTAACCCTAATACTAGTTAGAGTATTCGTATTATTTCTAATAATAATATTTGAGCTTTTATTGTTGAAATTACATTGTTTTATGTTACTAAAGAATTCTTCTTATATTAAAGATTAGATTCCGCATAATATTTAGTATTATCAAACAAAGTTTCTTAAACTAAGTTGTGTTAGATTTATCAAGCATAACTAAACCTTATACAATCTAAGGAATTCAAGATCTATTCAAGTAGGATCAACAAGTGGTATCAGAGCTTGTTGCTTTAAGAAACTTTGCTAAAAATACATAGATCAAGACTCAGCACATATGGTGGCTGCTTCAAAAGTGCCTATGCTCAAACCAGGTGAGTATGAGCTTTAGAGGATGAGGATGGAACAATACATCCAGATGATTGATTATTCTCTATGGTAAGATGATAAAAGTGGTTCAAAATTCTCAGAAACAAGGAAATGAGTATTTAAGGAAAGGTTAAAGCGTGTTTAGTTTGTAAAGAGAGTACTTGACTCCATTTGATCAAATACTGTAATTTCCATGACAAAAATAGTCAATAGCCTAAGCTAAAAAATGTGGTTTAATACTGTCAAAGAAGGGGAGGGAAAAACCTGTATGGGATTCATACTAAAAGGGTTAAATCATCAAAACTTTTCAAATGATTCCACATTTAAGAAAGCACCTTTGTCAGCAACCAGAGTATCTAACAAAAACAGAGGAATTTTTGTACTGTCTATGCCGTTTGTACTACTGCTATGCCAAAGTATTTAGTAAGTGTAGGCCGGTTTGTGTGCTGACTAGTACCAATTAATAGTTAAATCTAGGCATGTTTTATGCTTCTGATAACCCATTTACCTAAGAATGCACAATGTGTAAGAACCAAGAGGCTCAAGTTCACCTGATCCAAGAGGTTATACTGATACAAAACCCGCCCTTTAGACCCAAAGAGACTTAAAATAGAAGTACAAACTTATAAGTGTTAGAATAGACTACAGCTGTGAATAAGAGGAACATATTATAAAACTGGTAAGGGTAAACATATACTGACCGTTAAAAGCGGTCAAGATGGGTTTGGAAGGCCTAAATGAAATTACTCGGATCATGTTCCCAAGTAGACAGTGGATGACAATCAGTAGGCGCAAGAAAGTGTTGATGTAGTTGACCACAAAAAGTTAGTTCCAAGTCAGAAATTGACTGGACTCCTAAAGAGATACTATTTCTCTTACTTTATGTGTCATCGGTCAATCCCAGAGATCTTGTTACATGGATCATGCAGTGTTGGGATTTAGTGTTGCTCTATGCCATATAGACTATTGGCAACAAAGCTTATCTTTTAGGATATGAAGAATTTCAATGGAGGCAATAATGGGCTTTTTTGAAGTGATCCTAACGGGAGGTAAAATAACGGCGTAAAAGGATCATGCAGGAAATAGAAAAGACCCCTGGGCTCAACAAAATATTTAAACCACTAACAGTATTAACCTTTTGATAAATTATTGTTTTTTAAATGTTGTGTTCTTATGAATGGGCCTCTTAACAGTTGAATGTGCTATTTTAAAAAGATATGGCATTGGTCTAGCAGCATTCACTGTTGTTTTTGAATGAGCAGTATTAACTTGTCTAGCAGTATTAACCAATACTGCTGTATTAGAAATATTTTATCTAGCAGTATTAATTGATACTAAGTCAGACTTCATTAGTACTGCATTTGGAACCAAGTTCCTTTTAGCATAGGGGTGAGTCTTTTTAGCAAAGTTTTGATGATTCACCTTTTGAGAATTGTTCCAAACAGGTTTTACCATCAAAAACAGTTTCAAAATCAAAGGATGGTAAAACCTGTTTGGACATCATATTAAACATCTCAAATTTGCTTCCTAGTTTTTGAGACATCATATTGTTCCAATTTCTTTGATTGCCTCTTGGACTGTGAGTGTTTTGCCTATGTTGCTCAACTTGTTTAACAGTTTTCCTAGTAGTTTTTTCTTGTTGTTTAGATTTGACAAACTCTTTCTTAACAATACTAGGCCTAACTATTTTCTTTTCAATTTTAGGCTGAGACACATCCTCTTCCTCATCATTTGACACCCATTCTTCAATACATGGGTCATCATCATTCTTTCTAACTACCTTAGGCTCTTCTTCACTAGACATAGCTTTATAGTTCTTAACTACAAGCTTATTAACAAACTCATCTAAACTAATAAAAGATAAGTCAGGTGTTGGAAGCATGAAATTTCCTGTGTAGGGAGGTGGAACTGCATTATAATTTTCATAGCCTAAACCTTTCTTGCAATTGTCAACTATTTGACACTCTATGAGCTTGTTTAAACTTTTAGATGCATGTTCAAATTTATCTACATTAAGTTGAATGCCATCTTTTTCTTTTTAAACTATGTCAAGCTTTTTCCTAAGCTCTCTAATAGTTATTTCTCCTATGTGAATTTCAAATTTTAAGCCCTTAATATCTTGTAAATAAATAGACTCATTTGCTTTATAAACTTCAAGTTTTTCTTCCGCCGACTCTAAACCTGTCCAATGATCATTTTGAGATTTAAGAGATTCAACAGTTTCCAAACAAGATTTTAAACAAATAGAATCATTGTACAAATGAGGTGCTTTCAGGAATACAATACTGCTTCCCACTACAACCTCATAGGACAAAGATTTAAGTAAAGAAGTTGTTCCAGTATCACAAGAAAATCCTTTTTAAATTTCTTATCTAGACAAAGGATGTCCAAGATTAGAAGATGCTGCTGTAAGGAAAGCACAAGCATGCAAAATCATGAAAGTGAAAAAGATTGCAAGATGAACATGAGATGATGGTTACCTCAGGGAATTGACTGCTAAAGCTATTCATGATTGTATCAAGACAAGCCATAGAAAGAAGAAAAATAGGAGAATTTGCATCTCAAAAGAAGGCAGCTCATGCTAACCAAGTACGAAACAACGTAATACTGATAGACCATTGATTTATTACTGATAGATCATTTTGATGAGTACTGATAGTCTAACCACACCATAATTAGTGCTGCTAGTATCATATCCACGGTGCAAATGTCTGGTGAATAATCAATTGTCTATCGTGGAGTAAAAAATACCTATTGAAGCAGTCTATCTCTCTAATGTTAAATATACCTCCCCATTGATCCAAATATACATGACTTGGAAGAAGCTTCTGATACTCTCCTAAAGTGTTATAGAATATTCAATTGATCGTATGAAGATTATGGAAGATGTATGTGCAGTGGCTGATTTCCACAACAAACATGATAGACACCATCGATGTCAAGTCCTATTCCCAACATTCAGAATTTCATAATGATACATTTCCAAAGGTACAAATTCTAGAGATCCTACATTAGCAGTTCAAACAAGAGGGAAGATTCAAAAGGCTTCTTTAGCATAACAAGCCTTGGTAAGTTATATTTACAAACAGAACAGAACAAATCACAAGGATCATCAGAACTGCTTGTTTTCATGAAGTCTCAGTCTCAGAAGAACCCAAGTACTTATATTACAGGCCTTGACAAGATGAAAGCTGGTTGAAGCAATGCAAGAGGAATTGCTTCATTCAAAACTACAGAATGTTTAAGGTAACTTGTTGAATTGCCATATGGGAAAAAAGTAATTGCACAAAGTAGGTCTTAGTGAATAAAGGGATGAAGAAGTATTGTTGTGAAAAATAAACCACGACTTTTAAGCACAAGGGATTATACTAATTTAGACAGGAGGAAGAATCAGATTATATGGTAGGTTTTGCACCTATTGCCAGAAATAAGGCATTAGTTTATTTTTAAAAAAGCCTTGCATCCATACATGGGATTTACTGTCTACAAATGGATGTTAAAAGTGCATTTCTCTATGGCACTATTGAAGAGGAGGTGTATGTTCATCAACCTTCTAGGTTTGTCAATCCTGCTCATCCAAACAAAGTCTATAAGTGATCAAAGCTCTTTTATGTCTACATACATCAAGCTCTTAGAGATTGTAGGACACACTAAGATTTCCTTCTTCTTTTTTTTGATGGAAAATGGTTTCAGAAGAGGTACCAAAGAAAAACATTGGTTTAATAAAAAGACAAAGAGTGACAATTATGTATTCCCAATTGGTATGTGGATGAACCTTATTTTTGGTTCTACAAAGAAGTCTATGTGTACAGAGTTTGAAGAATGTATGCACAAAAAATCCATGGGTGAACTCACATTCTTTTTGGGACTTCAAGTGAAGCAACAATCTGATGGAATCTTTATTAATCAGGATAAGTATGTAGCTGACATCTTAAAGAAGTTTGATTTTTTATCCATTAGAACATCTACTACCTCCTATAGAGTCTATATAAGCCTCTTTTCATGGATGAAGATGGTGTAGATGTAGATGTACATGTCTACAGTGTCTATGATTTGGCTTCTCCTAATGAATATGACTGCATCAAGGGCCAGACATCATGATTGCTGTTTATATGCTGGTGCTCAGATTTTAAGTCACTCCAAAAGCTTCAACACATAAATGCAGTAAAAAGGATTTTTTAGGTACCTCAAAACATCAACCCCAATTATTTGATGGTATCCTAGGGATTCATCTTTTGAACTTATAAATCTTACTCAATAGTGATTATGGAGAAGAGAAAGATAGTCTTGTAGACCAGCCTTGGAACAGAAAATCAACCAACAGTTGATATCAATTTCTTAGAAAAGAATGATATCTGGCTAATGCAAGAAGCGACCATTATGGCAAATTCTACTACTGAGGTAGAATATGTTACAGCTGCAAATTGTTGTGGGCAAGTATTATGGATACAAAATCAGATGATGGATTATGGTTTCAATTTCATGAACACCAAAATCCATATTGATAATGAAAGCATTATAAGTGTTATCAAGAATCATGTTGCTCATTCAAGGACCAAGCATATTGAGATTCGATTCCATTTTATAAGAGATTGTTATGAAATAGACTAATAGAGGTTATCAAGATATCACTACTGTGATCAAAATGTTGCAGACCTTCTCACCAAAGGATTATGATTTCCACGTATATGTTTAACTACTTAGTGGTGAGCATTGGAATGTTAAAATATGTAGCTACATTTGAGGGATTTTTTAAAATTGTAAAATTGTATAAGTACATCTAGTTAAAAAATTAATTACTGTTAGGAGGGTATTAATTCTGTTAGTTAGGAAATAGTTAGTTTTAGTCAATGATAATATTTTAGCATTTATTTTATCTATTTTGACTACTATTTTCATAAAAGGCAGGATTGGAGGACGGATAAGTGAAGTTGTGCTGCAAATTTCTACTCATATATGGTCTGTAAGTACTAAGGTACTAGAGTTAATTCAGATAAGATCTATAAGTTAAAATTATGGTAGATCTATAAGTTGAATTCTGGTATTCTATAAGATGAATATCTGGTAACTATTCAGTACTTGATAGGCTAATGTAAGTCTGGAAGATGACCGTTGGGTGCAGGGTGAGGGAAAATTATTTTTTCTTAAATTAATATTTACCGTTATCGATTTTTTACGACGCATACTTCTAAGGCTCGGTTTCTATTTGGATAATTACTGCACTTTATTCTATAAAATATCTTTCTTTGCTCTAAAGAAACTTCTTTTACAATCGGTCTAATAAGAAACCTTGTTTTTCATTGATAAAAACTCAATTCTCTCTCTCTACCAGTACTTAGTCATTCACTCGTATCAAACCCAACACTAGCAATTGACTTTTTACGACTTTTGTTCAACAATGTGTTCATATGGCCAATCTAAAGTACTTAGACAAGCATAATATGGTAGCTTTCTTGAAGAAACCAAATGAAAGTGTTGGTTTCACTGAGGTAGTGGATTTTCTTAAAGGTACATCTCTCAGGTATGCCTTAACTCATAATCCTACTATCTATAACTCTCTAGTCAAACAGTTTTGGCAAACTGCCACAGTCAGAACACTTGCTAATGGGACTCAACAATTAGTAGCATCTTATAACAACCCAAGAATTTTCATCAACCTATTTTACTATTATCACAATTGTACGGGGAAATTTTTCGCTTTATTACATTACTTGCATTGCCAATATCTTAATATGCAATGTAACTTGCGTAACTAAAGTAGACGAGCTCACGCAACCTATCTATGGCAATCCTGTCTTCATATATGTCAAGCAAACATCATAACATGTCAAGTCAATATCATCATATCCTTTTTGCAAAGTACATTATTCCTATAATGTACCATTCGCAACGTTATATCAAAACGGGCTTTAAACCATTATCGTATGCCTCTAAAACCCTCCAACATCCATTCAAGGTTAATAATCTAAATGAATGTAGCAAATCTAACTAAAAGCATATGTACAAGTAACATAACATTTCATATGAATATACATTCTCTCCAAAGAAAGGTACAAGTCTTTAATACATAATGTACAAGTCATTAATGCACGATATCCAAAATAGTCGTTTCAACTCCGTTTTTCTAAGTAATCTTGTACAATCTATCAAGTATAAGTTACAAGCAAATCATGCATTACTTTTTCAACCTATATTCATTCTCAATTCATGAATTCACAAGAAATCCGAGTCAGAAACCCTAACTCGACCAAAATACTAAATTGTGACCCGTTTCTTTGCTTTTATCCATTTTAAACCTCAACCAACACTCAAATAAGTTGTAATAACTTATTTTACAACTATGTCAATCCTATTTCATCATTATTTCATCATCTCATATCATTTATACAAAAATTGAATCCAAGAAACCCTAAACGTACCTAAATGGATCATTCAACTTGTTTCTTCGTTTTTAACCATTTTAATCTTGAACAATCAAACAAGTTGTCCATTTAAAGGTTTATAGTGGGGTCTGGTGAGTGTTATATTAGTTGAGTGTTCTTATAATATAAATTTACAATCCATGATATATCCTTATTTTGGCAATGTACACGAATTATAAGCTCAAAAACCCTAAAGAAGCCCTAATATGCCCTAATTGAACCCGCGACATATTTCAATCATTTTTTATCCATTTTAATCCAAACCACTTACCAACTCTTGATTATAATCCTTAATATATGTCCTAGAATCAGTAACCAAACATTCCTAATCAAGCTTACAAGAAATACAAGCTTGAAAACTCAAGAAAACCCTAATCGAACCCATAATGACCCGCTACCCATTTCTAGCTTATTCTAACCCATTTAAACTTCTACCCATGTGCAAACACCTCAATGACAAAGCTCCTTGGCCTCCTAAATAGCTTATGCACCTGCTATAACATTTTCTTGGTCTCAAATGAAGCCACATGAGCACCTTGTTGGCTCATTTCAGCCGCGGCATGCACATGGTGTTTCCACCATGTTCTTGCTAGCTTCTAGCCTATCCAACAGATTCCATAGCTACTCCTAATCACCCTCTAGATGTTCCATGTGTCCTAGATCAGATTGCAAAGAACCTTTGGCCCCTAAGGGTCATTCGCCTATAAATATAACTCAAAACCCTTCATTCATTTTCATTCCCTACTTCTTCTTTCTATAACCTAATTGAGCAAACATTCTCTACTCCATATGATCCTAGGATCATCTAAGAAGATCATTCAAGTAAATCTTTGAAGATTTGAAGCCCCGGGAACAAGATACAAGGCGTACGAGTGGAAATACTACCCTAAACGACCCTTTACCACCATTTTTGCTTCTTGAAGCTCAAACCCAGGTTCTGGATGTTCTACTTCTGCTCCTACACTCTTATAATGTTCATATGATCCTAAATAAACTCTTGTTAAAGTTTCATAACTCAATTCATGCTCATTTTCCGTTTTGATCCAAAACCGTACACCCGAAACCCTAATTTTATGTTTTTCTCAAAACTAAATGTTATAATGATTAAATATTGTTATAATCTATCCTATCATGCTTAACTAATGTTAAAATAACCACTTTATTGATTAATGAAGGAATCTGAACTTAAAACCCGCGCGTTTACGTTTTGAAACCCTAATTTAACCTGTTTTGCTTCCTAGCTTAACGAATCATTATTTTAAACTTTTGTTGTGTTAAATCTTCATATTATAGTTTATTATAACTTATAAATGTCTATTGAAATGTTAAAATAAGCTTGCATGGCAATTTGGACATGTTTTGTAATTATAATCCATGCAAGGGGTATATATCATAACTTTCGGAAACTTATAACTAAAAGGACTAAAATGTCATTTTACCAAAGTTATAACTACAGGGGTCTATTATGTCACCTTCCAAAGTACAAAGTTTACTTTGTATATCTTTTAAAGTCAAAGGACCAAACTTGTAAAAGTGCAAACTCCAAGGGTATATTTTGCTACTTTTCAAACTCAAGGGTCTAAAATGTAACATTTTGAAAAAGTATAAAATCATGTTCAAAACATTACAAGACATAACTTTAATTAACGCTTGACGTGCTTAACATTTCCAGCTATTGATTAAAACGCTTAAAACCGATTATATCGTATCACAATACTAGGGAGCTTCATATTAAGAGGTTTCATCTTGGTATTACGTTCTGACTGAGTTGTTGGGTTTATGATTTAAAGTGCCCTAGCTCCTTAAACGTTTACTGAATGACTTCTAAGTTATGATGGCCCGAACGGTGATACAATAATTCTAAACTTTCTAATCAAACTCATAACAATATTAGACTCTCTGAACCAAAGTTCTAGAGTACAATCTTCCTAAGACTCAACATATTATCTCAGGTTGCATGACGTGGCTGTTTACTATCCTTTTGCTGTATCAACCTTCCTCGGTTAAGATTGTGATAAGGTCTTCAGCTTTCATTTTGGAATATATATTACATCTACCTATCAGGTGAAGTTCATAACCTCGCCTTTACTTATTTACATGTTTTATAAACCCGCGAGGGGGATACATGCTTGTTACAAACTCTTTTACATACTCGTTTATCTTATAACAATGTGATTACTTTTCAAAGACTTAGTGAAGTTCATAACCTCGCCTTTACTCATTTTACATGTTTTATAAACCCGCGAGGGGGATACATGCTTGTTACAAACTCTATTACATACTCGTTTATCTTATAACAATGTGATTGCTTTTCAAGGACTTAGTAAGTTCATAGCCTCACTTTTAATCTCTTTAATGTTTTCATAAACCCGTGAGGGGGATACATGCTGTAAATTACGAATACAAGTGTTTTTCCAGACTATATGCTAATCTGATATACCATTACAATTAATGTCTAAGTTACTTTATGCCAAAAGTCCCTCATTATCATGGACCATTAATCACTTACGGGTGAACGCAAATATTGTGGATAGATCTATCGAGATTGACGAATCCTGTTTGTATTAGCCGAATAGATAACCAAACATACTATATTTGAATTTCATAGGTATATGGCAATTACCTACACCGAGGGCCATTATCTCTATATATATATATCACATCATTTGAATGGGTAATAAAATTATAAATAACACTATCAGTTTTGTGGTCCCATGAAGCTTAACAAACACGGAACATGACCAATCAGACCAAACAGACCAAACAAGACAATAACGCAGTAATACACTACTACTATGATAATTGCATTCGTTGTAATTATTACAAATAACGGGTATATAATAACGTGACCCAAGATCATAACAATACCATTTTCATAATAATTGTGTTTGTACAATTATTACACTATGACTAGTATTCAAACTATTTATCAAACCTATGAATTTCACTCAACCTTTATGTTGACTTTTTAGCATGTTTATCTCAGGTTATTGAGCATTATAAGGCACGGAGTGGCATGGACTCGAAGATGGCTAAAACTTGTTATCATTCACATTGTATGTAACTAGATTTTGGGACCTACCTTTGTAAAACTCTGATTTGAAATGAATGATAACGTATCTTTTGAACAAACGTCTCTTTTGGGTCATTTTCTATGATTATGATTGTTGTTTCCATGAAGTAATACCCCAGATTAGCTTCCGCTGCTATATGTAAAAATGGGGGTGTTACAGATTGGTATCAGCGCCATGGTTATAGAGAACAAGGTCAAAACCTTAACTATAACCACATTTCTTTTTCTAGCCATCAAAGTCCTCCGTGCCACTACATTCCGGATCAGTATGTAAAGATACATAACTATTATACTATATTATACCATAAATAACTTATGTTATTTACAACTAGGTTGTTAATAGAACGATGTCTTCTCCCAACCGCTCTACTTCCGATATTGAGGATACTTTTTCCTCTATGAATATTCTTAACTATACTTCGGTCTCACCGGATTATTTCCCAACTTCAGCAGGAAGCATTTCTTTTAACTCTTTGGAAAACTCTAATATAATCCCATCAGTGATCTCACCTTTCTACAATAATCCTTATTTATAGGACGTATAAGCATTTTATACTAAGGAATCACCTATTTCACCATCAGATCCTATTACTCCACCAGCTATTTTGACTCCATCTCTGGTATTACCACCATCACTACTATTTGATCCCCGATATTTCTTTGTTCCCGAAGAATTATTACCACCTAAGAAGCAAATCCATTCCCCATCTTCTTCCTCAACTACGTTATCTAATTCATCGAATTGTTGCTTAATCGTTTGTATTTGAGAATTGCAGTCATTATGAAGTACTTGGTTAAGATTAGCTAAAAGGCACGCACTTTGGAGCATAAATGAAGAGTTCAAGAAAGTCTACTGATCTGACAGCAAATACGCCGCATTATTCTAGACCTATACGACGTATCCAAGACTTTGACGAATCAGAAGACCATTGCCTTGACTTTGAAGAATACGCCGTATCCAGATTAGTATATACGTCGTATATTATACTTTGGTAATATCAAGAAAAGCACACATTTAGAAAATACTCCGTACCCAAGAAGCTCGATACGCTGTACCCAATAAGTCTGATACGCCATATCGAGGAGGTCCGATACGCCGTATCCAGGAGGTCCTATACGCCGTATCCATATCAGCTCAAGAAAATTCTGGAATATTTTATTCTTGGAGCCCACGCCAAGTCATCCAATACGTCGTACTGAGCTTATCAATACATCGTATCGAACCAATTTCCAGACCACTATATATAGACGACCCTAAACTCAGTTTTAGGCATGCAAGTGAATCCCTAAACCACCAAGTCGACCAAGAGATGAATAAAGGAGCCTAGAATGTCATAAAAGAGCCTCAAGATCATAGGAAAACTCTTATAATCTTCACGCAACTGAATACGCGTTCGATTAAGGTTTCTTTATTTTAATCGTTCATATATCAAACCGTGTGAATTTTTACAATGACTATCGACTGATACCTTTAGGTATCAGCCATGTTTATAAAGATCTAATGTTTGGTTTGTATTATACTATTGCTAAATCTATCATTGAATGTTGTTTATGTTTATCAATTTAGTACTCCTTCCATTGACTTAATAATATGGTACTTATCTTCAACTGGGTCTAGTGTCCTAGCATATTTAATGCGCTGCAACTTCGGTGTTGTTTGGGGGTAGGCTATGAGTCCGGGATAGCTATCCATATTGCAATTTATATATCTAGAATCATAGGATCATAAATATTCCATATCCTTACCATTGGTTTAATGAACAAGTTGGACTAGCAGGTGACCTGGTATCAACAAATGACGTTCTGATTCCCTTGGTAAGGACCCGAACAGAGTGGACTACTAGTATATAAAGAGCTGTTAAGCAGTAAGTGGGTAAAGTCTCAATGAGCTAGGGTTTAGTAAGAGCACCATTATTAATCTCCTAATATAGATTATAAATAACAAATGATTGCTTTATGCGGATGCGTCTAATTGTAACAGAATTAGCGTGTCTAGGTTTTAGAAAGAAGTACCGCCTAAGACTAGGAATGATATGCCGCTTCAAGATAAGTCAATCATTGCACTAATAAACAAACCTGCATTTTATCGGATTATTCATGGTTGATATTTTTTCCTTACATTAGTTCTTGACCGCTCCTCTATCGTTTGTTTATCTTCTTGTGTGTGTTTATTGCTTTACTTGTCATCAAAACCCTAGGTTAGATAACCTAAAACTCATGCCAGTCTCTTAGACTAAAACCCCTCTTTTTTATCATTAGTTTAGATTCAACTTAGGTTTAACTTAAATTAGATTAATTTAGTACTAACATAGATAACTAAAATACTGATAAATTAGATATTAACACTCTCGCTCTTAGTGATCGACACCCTACTTACCAACAAAGCTACTTCTGATCGGGTACACTGCCCGTTAGTGTTGTTTTTAGGTAAAGTCGGCAAAATATAAATAGTAAAACTTGATACATAAAATACCTACACTCAACGACACATCATACGTCAAATTCAATGTTGTGAATACGCCGTATCGATTGTTCAATCAGTACAGTTAATAGAAAAGAAAAACAATACAGAAAAACAAATAAATATGCAAAACTATATAATGCAAACTAATCTACCAAAATTTACACTAGACTAAAAATACTAATAAACAAGAATTAAACAAACTCAGTCCCCGACAGCAACGTCAAAAACTTAATGTGTTGTTATGCGTAGGTAATTTATATTCAAGTTTTATTATTTATATTTTGCCAACTTTACCTAATAACAAACACTACCGGGCAGTGTACCTGATTAGTTGTAGGTTTATTGGTAAGTAGGTTGTCGATCACTAAGAGCGAGAGTTAACACTTAATTCTATCAGTATTTTAGTTATCTAAGTTAGTGCTGATTTATTCTATGTTATACCTAATTTAAACCTAAACTAACGCAAAAGGGGGGGGGGTTCACCCTGAGAGACTGACATGAGTTTTGGTTTACCTAGACTGAGAATGGGGCGATTAACACATACACAAGTTCGATAGTTAGAAGATAGAGAAGCGGTCAAGCCTATTTTAAGGAAAACATATTAACCATATTTAATCTAATAAAACGCAGGTTTTAGTTTATAAGTGCAATGATTGTCTGGTCTTCTTGTTGATATATCATTCCTAGATCTGGCAATTCTGTCATAGTTAAGCACATCCGCATAAAGTACTCATGGTTGATTATAATCTATCTTAGAAGACAATAATGGTGATCTTATTGAATCCTAACTCATCAAGACTTCACTAACTTACTGCTTAACGGCTCTTTATATACTAGTAGTCGACTGTCCAGATCTTTACCCAAAGAATCAGAACGTCATTTGTTAATCCTAGGTCACCTGCTAGTCCAACTTGTTCACTAAACCAAAAGCAATAGACTATGGTCAAATATTTGTGATACTCCTTATTACTCTAGATAGATAAATTGTAGATTGATAGCTATACGACAATTAGCTTATAGCGCCTCTTATTTGTATTCCTAGATCCAGTTGAATGATAGGTCGCATACTTAAGCACATAAACGAGTATAAATTGACAAACATTAAACAACACACAATGAATAAGATGCAATCGAAATAAACATGAACCAAACGTTAAATTATCAAAACATGGCTAATACCTAAAGGTATTAGCCAATAGCCATTGTAACGAATACAAATGTCATAGATGAATGATTAATGTAAAGAAAACTATAAAGCACGATACCAACAACCGAACACGTATTTAGAGTATAAGAATTTATAAGGGTTTCCTATGGATTGAAGGGTGTTGTGAGACCTTCGTGGCTTTTTTTCTCTTCTAAAAGTCGAACCTGGTGGTTAATGCCTTCTTCTCAGTCTTCGGTATATTTTTTGCACTATTAAAATTCGTCATTAGGGTTTGTTTGGTTCAAGAAAATTATTTATTATTAAATGAATTGGTCGTTGTATAGTTTATAGTTTTATTATTAATTATATTGTAATAATGTCTATCTTGGTCAAAGTTAAGTAAAGTTGACCAATGTTTGACTAAAGTTAGGAAAATGGAATAGAAGCAATAAGTATAAATACCCATCTAGGAGGGGTATTTATACAAGTCTCTTACATTTTATAACTCACTTCTCCCTCTCATTTCTATTTTCCCTTTTGGAATGAAAACTATAAAAATGATAAAAAATACTCTCTAGCCTATCTCCTTTAATTCTATTACTTTCGCATGATACTATAGTGCAGACATGACATATAACAAGTAGTATCTATCGCCGGGAGAGATCTAGTATGTGTTTAGTGGATAAAATCGAGTTTAACCGTATCATTTTTTGATCCAGAAGCTTTTGTATCGAAGAATTTGTAGGTTTCGTAGAACGCTAAGTGTTAGATTTGCGATTTGATAAGTTTTTGATCTTAAAACGCTAAAATATAGCTTTTGTAATCATCAATTTGTATGTTTAATAACTAGTTTATGAAAAATACTTGTTTAGATTTGAATTTGATCGAAAAGATATGAATTTGATAACTTTCGTAATTTAGGAAATAGGTTTTGGTAACTGTTTTAGGTGGGAAATAGCTTTCGTAAAATAGTTTTAGAGCTTTCATATCTTTATTGAGCTTTCGGTAACAGTCATATGTAAGTGTTTCTTAGCTTTCGTAAACTAGATTAGCTTTCGTAAAAGTGTCAATAGCTTTCGTAACATAGAACTTAGTCAATTTGAAAAGATAACATTGATATTATCACTTTAAACTGCTTAAAAATAAAATTGATAGGTTTCTTATTAAGTTTCGTAGCTAAGAATTTACGAAAATAGGAGGTTTCTTGGAATTTACAAAAGTAAGGGAAGATTGGAATATACGAAAGGTGGTTTCATATATTGGAGCTTTCGGTAACCGTTTGGTTTCATAGACTGTGGAGCTTTTATATATCTGTAGTTTCATAACTGGAGGTTTCGTATCAAGAGATTGTTTTTGGTTTCGTACTTTAAGCTTTAGTAACACAGGTTTCATATGAGAGGTTTCGTAACACAGTTTCATAACTAATGGTTTCGTAACTGAAGGTTTCATAGCAGAGGTTTCGTATTACAGTTTTAGAACAGTTTTGAACCATTGAGGTTTCATAAGACATGGTTTCGTAAACAAGAGGTTTCGTAACACAACTTTCCTAATTGAAGGTTTCGTAATTCAGTTTTCATAATTGGAAGGTTTTGTCTCCCAGTGTAAGAAGTTTTGTATCACAGATTTTGGGTTTCGTAACACTGTTTTAGAGGTTTCGTAACACAGACATTGGGTTTCGTAACACTGTTTCATAGGTTTCGTAATTCAGACTTTTGGTTTCGGAACACGGTTTAAGAGGTTTCGTATCCTCTAATTTTCAAAAATTGAGCTTTCGTATAAAAGCTTCATGTTACTTAAACTTTGAAAACAAATCAAGGTTTCGTATCTTCAAGGTTACATCATTCGAAGTGTTGTTATACAAAATGAAGTTTTTATTGCTCGTTGATTTCGCAATTACAAGACTTTATCTCTAAAATGATCTAAGTTTGCATTGTAATCATTCAATACAACATGTCTGCTTCAAATCAACAAACTCTAGCTGACTCAGGAGCTAATGAAAGACCTGCAATGCTTGAGAAAGGGAATTATATTTCATGGGAGAGTAGGTTCAGAAGATTTCTGGATAATAAGGTCGAAGAAGAGGAGCGGATATGGCGTTCAATTGAAAAAAGAACCTTATATGAGGCCAATGATTACTGATCCAGATAATTTAGACAACAGATGATTGAACCACTATCTAAAATGATTGAGATAAACAAGAAGCAATACATTGCTGATGTGAGAGTTATGAATTATCTGCTTTAAGCAATACCTAATGATATCTACAATTCAGTGGATGCATGTAAAACTGCTAAGGAAATGTGGGACCGAATTAAAAGCTTTATGTATGGTTCTGACGTTACTAATCATGTAAGACACTCACGGCTCATGAATGAGTTTGACAAATTTGCAGCAAAGGAAGGAGAATCGCTAGAATATGTGTATGAAAGATTGATAACGCTTGTGAATATTATGGATCGTAACAATGTACGTCTAATTCAAGTATCAATCAACACCAAGTTTCTCAATTGCTTGCAACCCAAGTGGAGCAAATATGTTACCATGGTTCGTCACAACCAAACAGGAGATACAATTTCATATGATCAGTTTTATGATTCCTTAGTGCAATTTGAACCACATATTCAAGCATCCAAAGCAAAGAGAGCTGCCAGGCAGTAATCCTGACCCTAAGCACACTTTCACATTCAAAAGCTTCCTTATCACATCCCAATTCAATTCCTTCTTATCCATCACCACCAACCATACTATGCCACCCATCCTTCATCAGTAATAGAATATGCAAGAAGATATCAAGGGGAGTTACAAGGGGGATTCTTCAGAAGACAAGCTCCAAAAGCAATAGTTATTAGCTCGAGTAATTACCCAAAAGTTTTCTACACCTACCAATAATCGTCTTCGTATTTCATTAAACATAAGAAATCAAGCTGTGATTCAGGATGGTAAAGTTGACATACAAACCAAGAATGCATGATATGGTGGAAATGGTAACAGGAATGCAGGGAGACAAAACATGAATCAAGTGTTTAATGTAGGAAATGGGTTAACTCAAAATGATTAAAGTCATTAGATTTTTCAGTGTGTTCCACGAACTGAGTCAAATTCGAGAAAGGCAAATATTCAGTGTTCTAATTGCAATGAAAAAGGCCACTATGCTCGTAATTGTCAAAAACTAAGAGTTCGTGATGCAAAGTATTTCAGAGAACAAATGTTGTTAGCCATAAAAGATTAAGCGGGGAGTAACCACAAGGATGAAGAAAATGATTTCATGCTCGAGAATTCTTATGGAGATGAAACATTGGAAGAGCTAACTCCTGCAATAATCATGTTGAAACGAATTCAACCAACTGATGACAATGTTGTGACTAAGCCAAACTATGATGCAAAGGCTGTCATTGAGGTAAATGCTTCACATAAAATGATACCTAAAGGGGTTCATGAACACAAGAATCATGAGAAACGTAAAACTGTTGTTAACACATCTGTTGATGATCAAATTGATTCGAATATCGTATTTGATGATCCTTATGTGGAAAATAATGGCGAATCGGATGAACATTATTAAAATGCTCATGATCAATATCATGATGTTAAAATTATGGCATACAATGTTCAAAGAGAAGCTAAAAATCAAAAATTATTATTCAATGAGCTTAAAAAGCAAAAAGAGTTGCTACAAAATGAGCTTAAGACGTGTAAGGAACGAGTCAAAACATTTGAGTAAAAAAAATTTAATGTTCAAACTATAAAGAAACATGTGATGCATTGGAAAGTGAAATACGTGCTGATAAAGACACCATTGAGAAAATTTTGAAAGAAAAAGATAAAATTAAAAGTGATTTTTTCAAAATCAATAATGAAAAGATAATAATTCAACATGAAACTCAGTTAGCTAAAAAGGCTTTTAAAGAACGAGAAAATCAATATCTTGAAGATATTGTTGATCTCGAGGAGAAACTGAGCTCTCATGATCGAATTGTTTATAAAATGGGTCAATCAATTCAAACCATTTACATGCTTGGAAAGACACCTAATAAAGTTTATGATCCTTTTCTAAAAGCTAAGGTGGGTTATCAAAATCCCGAACGTCTCAAGAAAACCATTGCAACACAACCAAAAATGTATCATGGTGAAATGCTTCAAAGTACTAACTTTAAAATCCATTCACCTGATTCTGAGGAAACTTTAAAGGACACGGAAGAAAGTCGGTTGAAAATGAGAAACAAAATGATTCAACTGGATTATGGAAAATTAAATGCTCTTTATAAACCACTTATTCATAAAAAGAACCTTTTGTTGAACAAACATATTTTTTATTTCCTTCTAATTCTAATGAATGTTCTGAGTCAAAGGAAGTCATGTCGGATTTACAAATTCCAAAAATGCCAAAAGAGAGCAAATTGTTAGAAATGTTTGAAAAACTAGATTAAGCAATTATGGACTTACGGGATCGAATTGATGTCACTCTTTTAGAAGATAGAAAAAGGAGATGGATGTCTGCAGTCAAAATTCTTTAAGAAAGTTTTATAAAACTGATGTAATTCCGATGTCAGAATCTTTGGCAAAGACTTTGAAAGAACTTCAACAAGAACTTATTTAAGAAGTACAAGAAATGATAAATAATTTTTAATCAATAGAACAAAAAGTTGAGGAAACATCACCGAAAGACAATATTTTTCAAAATGAAATCGATCGACTTTTAGAAGTATCATTGACTCAAGAAATTCAAGATTGTGTGTTGATTTCTGTTGAAGAACAGGAAAATGAGTTGTTAAAAGATGAAATTAAGAAAAATTCAAGTGACTCTAAAGATATTCAAGCTAATTTACTCAAAAGAATCAAAATTCCCGAAAATGATTTTAAGCGATCACAAGCTCAAAGTATTGATTTTGAACTTAAAGTACAACATCAAAAAGAGAAAATGGCTTATGATGTCTCTTGGAAGTCAAGCTTGTCAAAGTTGAGTGATGAGAATATGTCGCTAAAAACTCAAGTTGATTCTGTTGTTCCAGAAAGAGAAAATATCAAACTTGAATATCAAAATCTTTTTAATTCAATAAAAGCAACATAGACTTAACATCAACAAGAAGTTAATGAGTTAATTAAAAGTATCAGTCAAAAGACGTATGCTTATGGTGATGTGTGTTATGAGAATCAAGATCTTTTGATGATAATTTCTGAGCTTAAGAATAAACTCAAAGACTTTGAAAAAGGAAAGGGTATGAACACTAAGTTTGACAAATCTGTGATCTTAGGAAAACTTTTATGTGTAACACCATTGCCTAACAACATAGCAGTTCAGGCTAAGAAAGTTTCAAAACAAGAAGACAAAACAGATAGGTCAAAACCATTCACTTCACATACCACATCCAAAAACGAGCAAAAATAGAAAAAGAATGCAACGTTATTGCAAGAAGAATTTATAAACTTCAAACATAAGAGTCACATATGCAAGTTTCTAAAACTAACATAAATGTTTCTAATTCCACATGAGTAGAGAGTTCTAATAGTGTCAGAAGACCAAAGTCTAAGGACACTAAATCGAAGAATAGAGTCTTGAAGAACACTAATGATAAGAGCTCATCTGCACATGTTCGGAAGGTGTCAAGTAGTGTTAGAATAGATTATAATAAGCATGAAACAATTAATTCGATTGTATGTCAATCAAATGCAAGTGTATTAAACACCAATATTGTACATGTTGTTAATGACAGTTCGAATATTGTTTGTGTTTCTTATGGTAAAGATGTGTTTATGCTTTTTCATGAAAAATGTGTTGCTCGTTATGCTTTGTCTAAAGATTTTAGGGTTAAAAGAGCCTTATTCACTACCCCCATAGCAGCAAAATCTAAGAATTTAGGAGCTACCTCTGTAGTTGCAAAATTTAGATTAAGTGTTGCTAAAACCCCAACAGCAACAAATAAGGTCTCTAGTGCGGTATCATTATCCCCTGATTGCCAAAGTAGGACACTTAGTAATTACATGAAAAACAAAATTGCAACAAGTCGAAAGTGGCAGAAATGGTTTGAATACCAACCATGTTTTAATTAGTCACCCAAGAGCAAAACAGCATAATCAACACCTAGTGTGTCAAAGAGTAGTACTAGTGTTCGAACTAAAGTCAAAACACGCCAAAAAAAAATGAAAAAAAAAAAAATGGAAAAACAATAAAAAAAAAGAATGAAAAAAAAACCAAAGGAAACAAAAAAGCAATAAAAAAAAAAATAGAAAAAGTAAAGAAAAAAAATTAAAAGTGACAAAGAGAGTCATGAGCCAAACAACAAAAAGATAAAACCAAAAAAGGAATAAAAAAAAAATCAAAACAACCCAATAAACAGCAACCAAAAAGAAAAAACGCACGCCCCCCCGTCCCCCCCTCGCCCTCCAGCCCCTACTCCCCCCAACCCCCGTTGACAACCCGCAACCCCCTTCTCCCCCCCCCCACACACCCCACCCCCATTATGCCCTCCGCTCACCCCCCAATCCCCCCCCCTCCCCCCCCGCCACACCCCCCAGCCCACCTCTCACCCCCAGCGCACCCACCGCTCCCCAACCCACGCCCCACCACTAACTTCACCCTCTAACTTCACCCCCCCCCAAGCCCCCCCCACCCCTCACTCCCCTCCCCTACCACTACCTCACGCCCCTACCCCCCCTTCCACCCCCCCCCCGCCTCCCACACCCCCCCCCCCCCGACCCCCCCCCAGCGCCCCAAACATTCCCCCCTCCCTCTCCACATGGCACGCCCCCCTCCCCTCCCCCTAACCCCACTACCCCCCGCCCCTTCTCCCCCTACCCCCCACCCCCCCTGCTTCCCCCTCCCCTCCAAAGCCCACCCCAACCACCCCGCCCTCGCCCCCCCCCTGCGATCGTTGCACCGTCCCCCCCCCGTGCGCCCTCCCTCCTCCCCCCTCCCCATCCACCACCATTCCCCCTGCCTAAGCACCTCCACCCACCCACTAACTCCATATCCACCCCCCCCACCCGCCTCCCTACTCCACCCCCCTACCCCCTCGACCCCCCCTCTCCTCACCCCACCCACACCACCAACCTAACCCCCCAAGCCCCCGACCGCCCGTAATTCCCCCCCAAATCACCGCCCACACCACATCCACCTCCCTCCCCGCCCCCCCCCCCCTCCCCCACAACCCCCCCCCCACCTAACCATCACCTCCCTCCCCCCTCCCCACCCCTCCCCTCTAGGCCCACTGCCCCCCCCCCCCCCCCCATCTCTCATCAACAACCCTCACCCCACCTCCCCCCACCCCCCCTCCGATCTTCCCCCCCATCCCCGACCCTCCCCCCCCCCAACCCCCACCCAACGACCACCCCACCACCCCCCCCCAACACCAAAAACCCCCACTTATCCCCCCCCCCCCATCCCGTCCAACCCCACCCACGATCCCCCCCTCCCCCGCTACCCGCCCCCATCTCATCCTACCCCCCCATCCCCCCAACCCACCTGCCCTCCCCCTTCTCCCCCACGACCTCCTCCTCCCCCCACCCCCCCACTCCCCCCCACTCAACCTTGTGTTTATCCCCGTTTACCGCATCCCCCCTCTCCCCCCCAGTCCCCTCACTCCCCCGCACCCGATTCCCTGATCCCAGCCCCGCACCCCCCCACCTGGCCCGCTGCCAACCATCCCATATTCCATTCCCCCCCCCCCCCCCCGCCCCCCCCCCCATGCCCCACCCCCCCCCCTCCACCCCCTTCACCCCTCCAAACCACTTCCCCCTCCCCGAGCACCACCCACTATCCCTCCCCCCCCGCCCCACTCCCCGTCCCCCACCCAGGCTTCCTCTCCCACCCCCCTCCCCGGCGCCCCCCCTCCCCCCCTCTTTACTTCCCTAATCGCCCCGCCACCCTCCCGCCACGTACCCCCCCTGTTCCCCCGATTTCATAACCCATCCATCCCTCCATCTGTACCCCACACCCCGCCCCCTTGCCCCTCTACACCACCCCCCGCCTCCCCCCCCTTCCCAACTTCCCTTCCATCCCCCCCCCACCCACGCCCCCCACCTCTCACCCCCAAACTCCCGCCAAACCAACCACCTCCCCCTCAACACCCGCCCATCCCATTATCCTACCCCCCGCCTCCTTCCCATGGATCCCAGCCCCCACACAACCCCCCGCATCACCCTCCCCCCCTCCGCCCTGTCTTCCAACCCCCTCCAGTACCCCCTAGCACTCCCCCCCCCCCAGCCTCCCCCCTTTTCCCACCCCCGCGCCTCCCCCCCGAGCCCCCCCCCCCCTCCCGTCCTACCGCGTACCCCCCCACGCCCCCCACCTCCTCCCCACTCATTCGCCCACCCCTACCTCACACTCCCCCCCCCCGTTTCGCCCCCACGCCCCCCCACCCGTCTCCCCCTCACCGACCGCCCACTCCCCTCTCCCCGCAATCCCACCGGCTCCCTTCCCATCCTCTCCCCTCTTACCCCCAATGTCACCACCACCCCCCTCCCCGCCCCCCCCCCCCCCTACCCCCCCCCACACCCCGTCCCCCCCCGCCCTCCCCCCCCCCACACTCTTCATTACTACTTCTCACCCCACCCAAACCCCCCTGCCTCCCCCCCCCCTCGCCCATTCCCCTTCGACGCCCGTACCCATCTCCATCCGCCCAAGGTCACACCCCACTGACCATTCCCCCCCCGCCCCCCACAGTTTCTACCCATTCCCCCGCCCACCCCCACCATACTCCCCTCCCCCACCTGTACCACCCCCCCCCCCCCCTTCGCCGCCACCCCCGCAGTCACCCCCCACCTCCCCCGCCCCCACCCCAACACTGCCCCCACCCTGCCGCCCCCACCCCCTTACCCCCCCTCCCCCCCGCCACCCTCACCCCCCCTCCCCGCCCCCCCCCCCCCAACCGCCCCCCACCTTACCCCCCCCCCGTTCCACGCCCCCCCATCCCCCCCCTACTCCCCTAGAGAGCTCCCCCCTACCCCTTACCCCCCCCCCATACTCCCTGCACCCCCCCTATCCTCCCCTATCCCCCCCCCACCCCCTCAAGGCCACCCCCTCCCCCCTCCACCCCTTCGCCCCCCCCCCATTCCCTACCACCCACCGGCCCCCCTGTCCATCCCCCCCCCCTACATCGCCCCTGCCCCCTACTCCTCCTGCGCCCAACCCTACCCCGCCCCCTCCCCCCCCCCCACCCCCCCTCTTCCTTTTCCCCCCCCGCCCCCCAGCCATCCTCCCCCCCTCCTATTGCCGACGCTTACCACCCCCACCCCACCATCTCCCCTCCCCCACCACCCCGCCAGCCCCCACCTTCACCTCCCTCCCCCCACCCGCTCCACCTCCCCCCCACCCCTACCCCTTCACCTTCCCTCCCCTCTACCCCCCTCACCAATACGATTTGCCACCCCCCCACCCTTCCCTCCCGCCCCCACCACCCCCCCAGCACACATTGGCCCACCCCCCCGCCACGCCCCCACGCACCGTCCTCCGGCTCCCTCCCTACACCCCCCGTGCCCTCCCCCCGCCGATCTCCCCTACCCTCAACTCCCCCAGCCCCCGCCTTCCTCCGGCTACACCCTCCATCCCCCCCCCCCCAAACACTCTCCCCTAACACATCACGACCTTCCCCCCCCCCCTCCCCCCCTCCCTGCCCCCTCCCTTCCCCCCCGCCCGCCACGCCCCACACTACCCCCCCTTTCGCCACCCCCCTCTCGACAACCCCGAACTCCCCCAACATCCCAGCCCCCCCACAGACCACCCCCCCCGTACCCCCCTTCGCCCCATGGGACCTCGATCGCGATCGCCACCGTCTCCCATTACCCCCCCGTCCAATCGAACCCCCGCACCCCCTCCCACCCACCGCCTCCACCCTACCACACCCCACAACCCCCGTCCACCAGACCCCTCACCCCCTCCCCCCTATAACCACCCCCCCCCCCACTCCTATCCCCTCACACCCCTCCCCCCGCCCCCCACCCCTTCACCCCGTCATCTACCACCTCCCCGTACTCCCCCCACGCGGTGCCTCGGCCCCCCCCCCCTCCCATCCCCCCCGCTCCTAACTTCCCCCCTCGCCCAGCGCCCTAACACACCCCATCTACCCTCCCCTCTAGCCCCCCACTCGCCCTCCCCGTCGTCCACCCCTCCACACCACTCTCCCCTCCCCCCCGCCTTCTTCTCCGGCGCCCCCCCCCCTGACCCCCCCACCCCACCTCCCCACCATGCCCCCCCCCCCCTCCTCCCGCCCTACAAGCACCCTCTCTACCCCCCCCTCCATCCTCTCGCCGCCCCTCCAGCCTTATTCCCACTTCCCCTACGCCACCCCCCCCCATATTCTCTCATCCCCATCCTAGTGCCTCCGCCTACCCCTTCCCCCACCCCTTGCCATCTCCCAGACCCCACACCCACACGCCAAATGAAAACCTTAGCATCCTTAGAACGCCAACAAACACAACACTACTACCCCTACAAAACACTGTTCATTCACCCGACACATAACGAGACAAGTCAAGACTTCGGCAAACATGATCACAGGTCAAGCAAGTACCACTACAAAAGACCCAATTCGGGCACACGCCAAGTTTAGCCAAGCTAGGCCCAAGTAGACCAGCCCAAGCCACTTAAGAGCACAAGGGTAATAAAAGAACACCCTCACCCACAAATAGATGGTTTAGGTAGCCAAATTTACGCACCCAAATCAGCTCACCATAACTCTCGTCTAAACTCAGTTCTAAGTTTCTCACTTTCCCATCTAATCAATCTATTTACAAATGATTAGCCGGTTCATTTAAGAGCTTATTTGGTTTGCTTATTGTTGTTGTGAAGGATTATATATGAGCCAACTGTGGAAATCACACGCCAATATGTGATGTATAAGTGTGAAATAATGTGGTTTTACAAAAGCAAAACGTGGCTTATATTTACTCTAATACGCTCACGGTTCAAAGGCTATTAGGTTATTTGGGTATTTTCCTCTTTAGACATATTCTTTCTTTGGTCTTATTTCACTCGTAGCTTATTTGGCAACATAAGCTCACGGTTTACTTTTTCTTTATAAGCTTATTACAATCGGCTTATTTTTTTCTTCTTTTCTCTCGACGTGGTGTTTTCTTGTATGAGTCGGAAGTGTCACAAGAGTCATGTTTTCTTTTAGTTTGTTCTTCAAATTAGCTTCTTAGTTTTCTCATAATTTTGTGCTTATTTTCGAGCTTATACCGAGCTTCTTTCCTAGCTTATTTCGAGCTTATTCAAGCTTTTTTTACAAGCTTATTTCAGCTTATTTGGGATTTCTCTCATTCCTTTTGTGGTCCCAACCAATTCTCAACAAGAGACAAAGATCCACAATTGTTGCTTCACAAAACAAGGACAACTTGTTTGTTTGTGGTTGTGGTCCTTAACTTGAAAAAGACTGCAAGCGGAATATGTTATAGGTCAAGCGGAATATGTACGTTTGATATCCAAGCGAAACATGCAGGTTTAAATTTGAAGCGAAATATGTTAACAAATGAGAAGCGAAATATGCAGTATTGAGTCCAAGCGAAATATGTTGAATTTTAAGCGAAACATGCAAATTTAAGTTTAAGCGAAATATGTTTCAAGTCAAGCGAAATATGCAGGATTTTGTTTAAGCGAAATATGTATAGAAACTGAAGCGAAACATGCAATTTTCATTTTTCAAGCGAAACATGCAATTCTTAACCAAGCGAAATATGAAATCCCTCAAGCGAAATATGTCAATATAATTTCACCGATTATTTTATTGATTTTGTAAAATCCCGACAAGTAAACTTTTTCCTTCTCGGTTTTAATCATAGAGTTGTAAAATCCTGTGGAGTTAATTGCATTATCTCTCACCACAATACAATCAACACTTCATAACACTTAAGATCTGATATCCATTCACAACTTCATCAACATGTCAAATACCAATTTGCAAATTCAATCATCAAGTGTTCTTCAGAATGTCATAGTTTCTTCGTGTTCAATTATAACCTTCAGAGAATACACAACATTCAGAAGTAGATGCATGCACAGTCTTAAAGAAATCAAGTCTATATTTAAGTTTCTCTCAGAAACTTTACAAGATTATGGTAACCAAATGCCTATCTTCAAGAGACGTTCTCAAATCAGACTTAGGATTTAACTAGTACAACATCTTACTAAAGATAACTTTATCCTAGGACTGATTGCACAAACTACTTTGACATAATCTCATAACAATAGTTGAAAATGCTTTCAAATCAAAATTCGAGAGCATATAAGGAAATAACAAGTATAATCTCAATCCTTAAATGATGCAATGATTTATACCATGGATTCATTTCGGAAATACTGCTTGAGATAATGACTTCAATCATCAACGGACTTCGTAACATTTGTGTGAAACATAAACGTTGATAGCAGATACAAAGAAGATCATTCAAATCAAACCCAAGCCATTGAATACTGATTCCATTGAAAAGTTGATTTTAGTTGTCAAACAAAACTTCTTGTTCTGAGAATAGACAGTAATTCAGAGACTGCATCCAGCTATCGGCAAAGGAATGCAGCTTTGAATATGAAACACAAGATGTTCATTGCAATCAAATAGCAAGATGTCAAAAAGCAAAAGAAAGATGCATGGCAATATTTTTTTGATCTCTTCATAACACCTTCAAGTTCTTAAAAGATTACTTAAAAGGCACTCGCAACGAACATGGATTCAAACAAAAAATTCAATTCATGTCACTGCTTTGGTCAAGAAGTATGATACTTTATTCGCAGAACAATGCACCTCAGCGTAGGATCACTACAAAAGAAACTTGAAAAGATGAATTTCAAGAAGATGGATCCATGTAGCCTTTTGGTGTAAACAACCATTCCAAAGTTCAATCGATTCAAAGTTACATTGGATTATGACAGTCAAATGACAGACACTTACTTTGTTGAATCCACGGAATCAGTAGCGTTTCCAACACTTCAGAGATACACATACTGCCAACACCTGTAAAGTAAAGAAGTCCCGTTGCTAAAAAACACGTCAATCCAAAAGACAGTATGAAAGAAGGTGAATAAAAGACAGATGTAGATGCAAAGAGTCAGATTGATACGGGTAAAGCATTGGATGCTGATTTGGTTGACCACAGAGAGCATTAGGATAGACTCAACAGTGCAAGATGACAACAACAGGTTAGGGAATGATACATAATGCTATGATGCCAGATATCATACCCATTAAGACAAAGAGCAAATGGTGAAGGTACACTTGACTGCTGAATGTAATATCATGCTACCAGGACAATAGCATACTGATGAACCTAAAATCATTAATGAAGGTAGGGTTGACCAGTATCCTAAAAAATGTCAAGTTAAAAGTCTTATGCTTGATTCATCACCTGATAACCAGACAACTGAATACTCAAAACAATCACTCAAGTCTAGAGAATATTTTTATTCAAAAGAGACAGATGACCAATATTTAAAAAGATTTTGTCAAGAATGGAAGTCATTGCATTGCTCTCGAACTTAAATATCAAAATCAATCCTTTACAAATCTAGGCAACATAGTCAAATTTTGAAGAAACAGTAATAAAAGCCATGATTAAAAGGAAATTGATGTACTTGAAACAATGAACATCGAATTAGAACATAGTGTGGCTAAATACGTAAGGAAAATGGGAGACTTTGAAACAGAATTACAAAGATTTGTATGATTCTATTAAAATCACGAGATCTAAGACTACAGAACAGACAACAACTTTGCTTGCAATAATGTTGAATAAAAGCTCAATTCAGGAAAAGGTTTTTTGCAATTGCAAGCAGCTTAAAAATTACATAAAGAAAGAAATAGAGTATATACTAAGTTTATAAAACATCAGTCTATTTTTTATTTTTTGGGGAAACATTTTTACTTCCCTAAGAAACAAATCAGTTTTGTATAGACAACCGAAACGTGATTAAATCTGATAAGGGCTCAAATGTCAAAACAACTGTTGCCTCCCAATTGATGTGAATAAGAAATTATGTCAAAACCAGTCACTCAACAATAATTGACCTAAAGAAAACAGCATCCGCCTTGCAAATTACTGATCACAATGATTGCATCCTACTCATCTAGGAATAATTCTAAGAAAATGACAAGATTGTAAGTATCAAATGACAAGATCATAACCCAATCAGATGAAGCCTAGGAAAAGACAGAAGAAAGTAATAGGAACTCAAAAAGTAGCGTGATGCCTACTGCTAGATTTCAAAGCACTGCTAATGATAGCAAACCAAAACCTAGAAGAATACAATACAAAGGAGTTGGGCGGTTTGGGAAGTGTAGATCACTAGGAGTTTTGCATGTACTAAGAGTATCCGTTTTAGCGAAAACGGCTGTGCCCAAAGCAGATCACTCTAAGAGTTCTAGTTCTTTCTCAGATTCCAAAAACTTTGTTTGTTCTACATGTCATAAGTGCGTCTTTAATGCAAATCATGATCGCTTTTGATTATACCTTTAATAAATAAATATATATATATATATATATATATATATATATATATATATATATATATATATATATATATATATATATATATATAAAGATAAGAGGGTAAGAATCAAAAAATCACAATAATAGTAATCCGGGAGTATGATTCCTGGGTCGTTTCCCCGATGAGGAATGCAATGGAAAGTCGAAAGTCGTTTTAATAATCGATGCTTGAATTGGACAAGATTATGATTGGATTTCTAAAGCTACGGGAAAATTAAGGCAATTTAAACTAAAAACAATTAAGGGCACTAAATTTAAACTAAAAACGCAAAACGGGAATCCTAAAAACGCGCTAAATTATCAACTATATCAAAATTAAGCCCTAAAAATGCAAACTTAGTTTCTAACCCTCTAAAATGACAAAAGAAAATTTTCTAAAAAATATTTACATTTTTTTTGGCTTTTTAATAATTTTTTATTAATTAAAAACTAATTTAATCTATTTAAAATCCTAGAAAATAGCAAATTAATACCTAAAAATTCAAAAAATTGATATTCTACCTTAGAAAAGTCTAAAATATGATAAAAACTCAGAAAACTATTTTTAACTACTTTTTATAATAAAAATATATTTTCTAAAATTAATTTAAAAAGCTAAAAATTAAATTTAAAATCAAAAAGGGTAAAAATGATTTTAATGCATGTAACATTAAAAATATTTAATATCAAAACCCAAAAATTATTTTTTTGTAATTTTCAAAAAACTTTTTCTATTTTTAAAAGACTTTTAATAATTTTAACTTTCAAAAAATAATTAAAAATAACAAATAAGAATGAAAAATTCTAAAAAAAAGGAAAAGTCCTAAATGTAGTGACAAAGGCAGGAAAAATAAAATGAAACAAGCATCTTATCAATAAGCCCTAATAAGGCCAAAACAAGCTACGACTTATTGATTAAGGGCTCAAAAATGTGGTATAAGGATATTGCATGCAAAGAATACCGGATGAGCTATTGTAGCACAATGGTTGAGTGTGGTGTGGTTAAAATGATTGTTGGGTGTGGGAGTCCCAGGTTTTCGAAGCCTTGTGCTCAACCTGGACTTCCAAACTCCCAATCGTTTTTTTATTTTCATTTTTTTACAACTTTTTAATAAGCAAATTTTAAGCATTTTTTGTGAAAACAAAATTTTTACTTTTTAGAAATAAGCCCTGAAAATAAGTTTTTTGAGTGATAGTGGGCTTCACTTAACTAACAAGCTTAAATTGCTAACTGTTTTGATCCTAGAGACAAAAACATCTAGAAAAAGAGAAATAAGTAAAAAAAAAAAAAAAAAAAAAAAAAAAAAAATAATAATAATAATAATAATAATAATAATAATTTTGAAGTTCTATAAAATCAAGTTGCAAAGTCTTAATAAATTGTTGCTTTGAGTCACGATTCATTTTGTGACTATGAGAATAAGTTGATCTATGGTTGAGTTAAATCGAGCACACACACGTAATCATTTATCCATGTCGGGAGTTCAAAAGTTCACAAGTCATAAGTATGAGGGCTTTACACCTAAACTTATATCGACAATGATCTCGTTTAATTGCTTGGCTTAAGACTAGTGAAAAATCGGGGACGATGAAATTTTCCGTCAGGACATCCGTAGATCATTCTATGGACGTTTCTCACTCTATGATCCCATTGTGAGTTAAATAAGAAAGACAAACCATTCAAAAATCCAAAAAAATTAGAGTAGTCAATGTACATACAAAATAATGGTGTTAATCGGGATTTGTCGAAGCTATTGATTCTTTCCTTTGACAAACACTTTGCTACTTTTCAAAGTTATTAGTCGGAGGGGGTCAAGAGTCTTAGTTTTCGTAAATGCTTACTTCATAGCATTGCGTGAGGACACGGCAATGTCGTAGTATGGGGGATTTTGGTATGTGCTTAAATACACATACCTTTTTCCATTAAAAACGGACTTAAATGACCAAAAACAGACAAAAACTGCCAAAGATATGTTTGTTTTACATTTGTGTTGTGCAGGAAAAGGATATCACACTAAAAGACTGAAAACAGAGCTAAAATGACAGAACCAGGCACAGAATGGAAAAGAGTGGAAAAGCAAAGCCAAATCAAAGGCCAAAGACCAGAAAAGTCAAAGTTAAAAGTCAACTCAACAAATTAACAGTCAAACCGAAGCTGTAATTGAAGAATACTATTAGATGCAATCTCAACCCATCTGATGGGCCGGGAAAGCCCAATAGTATATTAATGAAGACTGTGAAGACCAAATGGGCTCTCAATCAATGACAACAGCCCATTTGTGTGCAATTGACAAAGACTATGAAGACTTTGAAAGCCCAATCCTAGCCCTTGTACAGCCAATCTCAGCCATTGTACACACAAAACCCACCTGAACCTTATTGGGCCCAGATACACCCAGTTGGGCCCAATACATAACCCAAGACCAATGTAAGCCCAATACTTTCTTTTTATAAAACATAGGGACTAAAAATGTAAATTTTAAAACATGTTTTATAAAAGAAAATGAAATAGTAAAGATAGGGACTGAATAGTATTGTACAAAATTGTTTTCCCTTTAAAATGGTAAGGGCTGAAACTGCCATTATTTAAAACCTTCCCTATCTTTGTTTTAATAAAACACAAGGGCTGTTTGTGACTATTCTTAAACTTGTTTATAACTGAAAACAAAAGAAACAAAAGAATGAAATAAGATGAAACCCGAGGGGATCTTTTTGGGCACTGAAACTTCAAAAACTTGTTAACCAATAAACGCCCCCTTCTCAAAACCTTCCCGCCACCTCCCATTCCCTCAATATATCACATGATACCACCCAATCTTTTACCCAACCCCTCTATAACCCGGTTTAATCCATTCCCACACCCCACTAACAAGTTTTACAAGCCAAGTTGGCAATCCCCTTCAACCCAAGGAAAATCTATGGCCGAAATTGATCAAAAAGAAACACAACTCCAATCCTAGGGCTAGGATTGATGCTGAGGCTTCAGACTCACACAAGAAACACAAAGACTCAAGCTTTGAAGACCTGAGACTTCTATAAATTAAAGAAACACAAAGCCGAAGACCACTTGTTTTTTTTTACTAGTTTTTTTATTTAATTTTTAATTAGATTGTAATCTAAGCTTTCAGTTTGCTTTTTAAGTGTAATATTACTGTTTTTAAAAGATAAATTCAAATTTCGAAGTTAATTTTGAGTTTATTGATTTTCAATATTATTCATCTTTTAACTCTTTAATTCATTGTTAATCATAAAAAAAAATTGAGTTTACTTGTTTCTTTTTTATACTCCACTAGAACTAATATTAGTTTCCCTTAACTAGTTTTAAGTTAAATCAAAGAAAAAGGGAAATCGAGTTACTTAAGGGGGTGTTTGGCATAGCTGCCAATATGGGTCATTTGGTGTTTGGTATGGGTCAAACACACTCAGCCACTTTTGGCTGAGTGTGTGGGCTTAGTTAGGCCAAGATAATCAAAGATTGTTAGTTAAAATTCAGATTTTCAGTGCATATGTTCATTTAAGGTTTTTTGTCAAAAATTTTAGGAAAGAAAATTTAGGTTTGAGCTTAAGCTGTTCAAACAGCTTAAGTTTTACTTTATTGTCCATATTTTTGAGTGTTTAAACTGGTTTAAACATTCTTGTGTTTTGTCAATTGGGTTACAAGTCAAATTGTGAAACCTGTCAAAGCTTTCATAAGTCATAATTTTTATAAAAACTCTCAACTTTAGATCTTAAAATCAGTGAGTAAAAATGAGTTTTGTTAAAAGCACTTTTGAGCATAAGCTCACACCTAGTAGCCCTAAATCTGTTTAACCTTGGTTTGTCCTTTTAAGCACTTGTGGGCTTATTTGATAAGCTCAAAAAGTGCTTCTTTGTCCTCTGTTGGTTTTGCCCTGGTGCAAAAGCCAAATTTCAGCCCCTTATTTCTTGCAATTTAGCTTAATTAGCACCATATCTTTTTGCAGTTTCAATAAGACCCTAGATAGCCCTTTAAGCCCCCAAAATAGTACAGCTTAATTATGCCTTTAGGTTAGCTTATTTTAGTTAAAAAAGTAGGTGAATTTTCTGTTTTTTTTAAAATTGTCCATTTAGCTTATTACTGTTTCAGCTTATTTTAGGGCTTATTATAGTACCATAGCTTATAATTAAGAATCCCTTAGCTTAAGTATCTGTTTACTTTAGTTTTCTAGCTTAATGTGCAGCTTGAATCCAAAGAAAAAAGCTCAAATAAGCCCATAAGCTTATAAGCATTCTGTCAACCAAAAGCTTAATTTTATGGCTTATTTAGTGGATTTCAGCACTTAGTGCTTTTGTGAAAAATGTTCTCCTAAGGCCCCTTAACAACTTTGCTTTTATGAGTTTTGGATAATTAGCTTATTGGACTGCCTTTGCAATACGGGGTCCAATTCAGGGACCATTTATGTAATATTTGAATTTTGTGGTTAACACTGTTAGTGCCATAGGTTAGTTGGGTATTGCTTCGTTAGTCCTTAAACCCTTTCACTGTTAGTCCTAGTTAGTTAGTATAATTAACTTTAATTAATTAATTTAATTAATTTAGGGTTTATTTTAATTAGCTTAATTACTTTTAATTGCTACAGTAACTTTTGGGCATTTTTACATTTTTAGTTT